>QANY01002702.1:0-100682 GCA_003255025.1 Datisca glomerata
CACAATCTAATTATGGCTATAAAATACCAATTTGTTACGCTAATAACAAGTTCACAACACTGATAAATTAATATGTAGATCTAGATGTAATCACAGCCTATACCCAACTTTTCATGAACCAATTTAAAAGGTTTAGAAGCATATCACTACACTAAAATTTTTTAGCACAGAAATGCGAGAAAGACTCATCAGAGGTCGACGAACAACGAGGATAACCGATGCTTGACAATGAAGAGCAACGGGGAAGGACCTGAAAATGAGAGACAAAGAGTGAGTGAGAGAGAGAGAGACTTACCTACCAGAGAAAAGGGAGATCGACGAACGGTGGTGGAGGAGATCGACGAACGACGGTCGAACAATAGTGGATGAGCTCGCCGCAGACGAGATCGACGAACACCTACTTCAATCGCTTGTTCTTCGTTGGTTTTGAATTTTGAGAGAGAAGAGAGGTAGATATAAGGTTGAGGGGAAATTAGGGATTTAAAGACTTTTAGCGACGATTTTTTGTTCTCGAGAAGTACGCAGGCTGTTGTGAAACTGTCATTAGATAAGACATATGGCAACGGTTCTCAAAACCGCCGCTATAGATATTTTTAATTTTTTTTGTTTTCAATTTTGTTCTCGGAATAAGCTGGCAGTTTAAGAACCGTTGTTACATGGGCCATATGACGGTGGTTTTTGCAATAACTGTCGCCATATCTATTTTTTTATTCTTTATTTTTTAAGTGTTTTAATTTTATTCACGGATGTACTCTGGCAGTTATAAAACCCCCACCATATTATAGTATATAGTGGCGTTTTTATAAAATCGCCGCGTAGTATTATTTTTCTTGTATTGATAGCTATTTCCTTGACACCAAAGGAGAGTTCGACTCAACTTCACTCCATTCACTAAACTCTGCCTTCAGCATCCCCTTCCTTACGGTTAACGTAACAACTTCGGGCAGGCCAACTCCTATAGTGTGACAGACGGTGTGTACAAAACCTGGGAACGAATTCACCGTTGTATGGCTGACCGACTATTATTAGCTATTCCGGCTTCATAGTAACAATGAGATTTACCATAAAATGTAGAAATAAATCACTAATCCAATTTGGATACCTTTATAGGATAGACCTCAACAAAAAAAATATCATAGATTTATCAATTAAATCATCATGTTTCCACTTGTTTAGCTTTAACCATGTTAATGGAAAATCAAAGTAGATATACCAATGAATCACGAAATGCTATGATTTCTTAATTTAGTCATAAGTAATTTGTGGGATCACACACTCTTTCTTAGTTATAACAAAAAGGTATTGTTGGTTGTATCCAACCCGTTCTTTGAAATAAACAACACGCATGCACTCCATTTAAAAAAAAAAATCAATGCACCAGGCGTTACACGTTCCATCTGTTTCTGATTAGCTTCTTTGAAAATGGTTTCCATTTCTTCGGTGAATATCTTGGTGCAAGATATGATTTCTTAGAACTGAGTTTATTGATTTTTATGTAAGTATGTAACTCATCGAGAAATATCCTTATCTATCAAATTTCTAATGAATCAAGATAACCATTCATTCCAGACATGCATTCTTTCCTTTTTTTGTATTGGACTCTTTTCTGATATTTATATCAACTAGTTTATTGTAACTTTAGAAAGATAAATGAAACTTTTGGACTTATCTGTTACAAACTGAATTGCATGGCACATGCATTATCCGAAACTCTTCTACATTTGTGTTGCGTTTAAATATTCCTTTTGAAATATAGTCTTCTTCCAAAAACATACAAACACTTCCCATTCTTGGTACTATAAAAACAAATAACCCACATTCCATTTTGCATAACCTATAGTTAGATATCATTTTGATCTACCATCTAGCTCAACAACATTCTCTTTTAGCACGTGTGCTGGACATCCACATATGTGTAAACTAGGTTTACGAACATTCCATAATTGTTGTGGTGTTTCAAGCACTGTCACAAATGATACTAGATTCAAAATATGTCATCTATAAAGCTAATCCTAAAAAATAGGTCAGTTAAATAATTAAACATAGATCTGATCATGTTAAAGAAAACTTGTTTCTCATTGTCGTTACACCATTCTCTAGGTGAAGATGTAACCGATTGTGATACAATCCTTATATTTATTATATAGTCTGTGAATGTCATTAAGAGGTATTCACCTCTTCGATCAGATCGAAGAGACTTAGTTTCTCTTTAATGCCTTCTCAAATTATGTTCTAAACTCTTTGATTTCTCAGAAATTTCAGAATCGAGTAGCATAAGATAAACATAGTCATATCTAGAGTGCATGTCAATAAAATTGACATCACCCATAACTACCCCTCACCTAGACTTTCACTTGACCCACCCAAACAATATACTCCAACACTAACTTTACATGCCTCTATGTATTTCCGTCTAAAAAAAGACTCTTGATCATATTCTTATCAATAATGGATTCGCTTACCGGTAAGAGTTTAAAAAATTTATGGTCCATGAAGCTTGTCTCTTACTGGTCTTCGAATCGTACTTAGATTATATGACCTAGAAATATGTTTTAGACGTATAGTTGGCTTGAGAAACTTTTCTCAATTCTGATGTACTATGTATACCATTATTTTACTCCATATCATGCAACGAAAATTTAGAAATAAATGTATTATCCAAATCTAGTGCATATGCCTCTACCCAAAGAATAATATGTAGTCCTTCTCATTTAGCTTTCTGGATTCCTAGAGAATTCACAAAGAATTATGAATGTGATTAACGATTTTCAATATAGATGCTAATGGACTCATAGACGACATTTTAATTATTGAAAAATAATAAATTCATAATCATTACAAACACATTCTAATTAAAGCATACATCATAAGATGAAAATAAAAAACTCAAAAAATTAACGCAGTGTACGCAACAAATCTATCAACTCTTATAAACATATGCACGCTTAGGCAGAACGCACATTTAAAAGTTAGGTAGTATAGTCCAATCTAATTAATTACCAATTTGATATTAATACATAGTAATCCTACTAATCTAGTATTAATATCTGGTAATTAACTAACGTTCAACTTTGGTTTCTCAAAATAAGTAATAAGAACCACTTAGGCGGGATACCACAAAAATGAGTCGTGTATACCACTATTTCACCCTCAGACTTGTGACAAGTGGATAACTCGATTAAACAAGCATGTTCAATTAGTATTATATTTAAGCTAATACAATTTTATCTACATTCTAATAGTCTCACAATTTAACTAACGGTAAATTAAATATCTAGGGTGATTATTAAAATTAAAAATACATTTAAATAAAAACTAATAACATGCTTCTAGGATTAGCCATTTTATACCCTAATCGATTATGTTTAATTTTATCTTCATTATGCAATCACTAACACGTATCATTTTAAAAACCTAACATCACATGGTATTTAAATATGATGTGCATAAAATAAAATTATCTAAGCATACTGGGTATAAAATATAATAAATAAAACAACGGGGTATACAAGATAAATACTAACATACTCTAGTCTTGCATAGCTCTACCCTATCTTAATTTAAAATCTGAAATTGATCTTCAAGATAGGTCGAGATCTAATCCCTAGCACCAAAACTGTCTACCGCTGGTTGCCACCATCACGGTCCATCACCGAACATCACCCACTCCCTCACGAGATTCATCTTGTTCCAATGAACTAAACCAGAAAAAATGGAAAAATCACGTCATTTCCTGACGAGTCACATTCAGCCTCAAATTTAATCAAGAAAACATTTGAATTTGGTCTTCTTTGTAGCATACAAAACAGTGGATCTTTGAGTTATCTTTCTATAAGATTTTCAATCGACTCATTCTGATATGGGATCCGAAAGTTATGATCCAAATACAGAGCTTGTCCGTGTTGCAACTTTATTCGATAACAATTTTCATCCATTTTCGACTCCCTTTTTGCATCGTTTCAATCTCCACCCGATATGGATAATTACATCATAACAATTCTAACTTTCTCGTATAAAGTTTACAAGGATCTATGAAAATTAAATACAAATCCTAAAGGGGAAAACAATCTTTTCATAGATTGTGTCTCTAATAACATAACAAAAAAATACACATAAATTAAATAAATTAATTTTAATTACTATTGTCCTTTTAGAATAAACACTTAGATGGTTCTTAGATCACATGATTGACTATATGGTATCCACATTGAGTCACTTGTTTATTAAATAAGTCTCATCACAACATAACCCAAATCTGAGACTAGTAAGGGGACCATAAGGATAAAAATACATTTGGCTATATAATTAATCAACTCTATCAATTAAACTCATAATCAAATTTATTAATTATTAACTACGATTAACTCCACTTTAAAATCGTAATTGAACTCTAAGTGTATTTTATATCACTCTACGTAATTATCATTAACCTATTATTCATTATGTTATGCCCCTCCATAATATAGTACCGTCACTATAAGAAATATGGCATTCTACAGGGTTAGAATACAAGAGTTGTAGTCTCCTCTTGTTAAAAACTCAAAACAATAAACGGGATGAAAATTTAGGGGAGCGGGACTTAGAAAATAAAGTGCAGGAGTGAAACATTTCACTAAAGACTATCGATTACCCTTTCGTTCTTTTTTGGCCTTCTTTGGATTTGGACTTCTCTCGATTTTTTTGTCATCTTCTTTAGGTCATCTCTGGGTCTCAATTTTGTATTCCTTGGTCTTCTCTCGATTTCTTCATTTCATATTCTCTAGGTCTTCTCTGGGTCTCGATTTATTCTCTAGGTCTCTCTCCATTTCGTCTCTTTCGATTTCTTCTCTGGTCTCTCTCTATTTTGTCTCGCTCCATTTCGTCTTTGTTCTCCCTTTCTCGATTTCTTCAGGTAAGCTCTCTCCCTCTTCTCTTTTGTTCTATGTGGTTCAGTGGTCGAACTTGGGGTTGTCGTAACTTCAACCTCTTCAGAGCTGAAGATGAGAAAATGGTGAACGAATGGTTTGTGATTTCAAAGTTGATTTGGGGATTATGGTTTTTTTCCTCTGTGCGATGCTCTCCATCAAATGGTTTGCAATTTCTCATTAGGGTTTTTATGTGTTTCCTTGTCTTTTTTACATTCTTTTAATATGATTCCTTTCGACAGTGGAGCGCAGACCCAGAGAGGGAATAGATCTTTGGGGGTGACACTGAGAGAGATTGAGAGAGATTGAAGATGGGTGAGAGGGTGAGTGGGTAGGTGAAGTGATTGAGTGATCAGAAGGGTTATGGGTTCATAACTCCCAACGATGGAGACGAGGACTGCTATTTCTCTTTCATACTTTAAATAAGCTTTTGTTGAATGTTGTTGTTCAAAATATGATTTGAAGGGTGAATTGTACAGATTTATTTTTCTGATTCTACATTTTTTGGTTTTAATTTTACGTTTTTGTCATTTTTACTTTTAATATTTATCATATTTTTCTGGAAAATGTGTATTCGTAAAAGAAGTCGGTGATGAAAATTCATGTACGTTGTTACCGTTTTGAGTCATTGTTCACATTGGCCTTGATTT
The DNA here is from genome assembly GCA_003255025.1 of Datisca glomerata. Classification (NCBI taxonomy): domain Eukaryota; kingdom Viridiplantae; phylum Streptophyta; class Magnoliopsida; order Cucurbitales; family Datiscaceae; genus Datisca; species Datisca glomerata. The sequence goes on from QANY01002702.1 coordinate 5,555, forward strand.
CTTCCCATAGATTACGAAAAAAAGAGATAAGTGAAAGAGCTAAAGGTTAGTTTGTATCCTTATGTTCCTTGCCTATTTCATTGAATAATTTTCCTTCGTATTCTACTTGATTTCTCAGAACCATATTCGTTTGTCTTCTTCCCCATTTCCCCCATAAATTCTTTCACCTTTCCCATTTTAGTTTGTGATCTCTTTTGAGAAACCAAATGACTTTAGGTTTTTTTAGCTAACAAATTATCAATTTGCTCTTTTAACTGCCTCAAATCCTCTGTATATGTACGTGAAGTTCAGAAATGTTAATTTATATCTTACTACATGAATCTGCTCCAGTATAGACTAATTGGTAGCTGATGAAGTATGTTTTCAGTGCATAAGAACTATATCTGTGTGTTTGTATGTTTACCATTTTTGTAGGTACTTCTACATTACCTTTGTTTCCTTTTGTGGAGCTTGAAGCAAAGAGAATCTTGCTTCATATTTTCAAAGAGAAGCAACAAAAGAGTGCTGAAGCTTGTACAATCTTGAGTTTATATAAGAACGCATGTTTACACACTGTTTGCTTGTTCTTGAAGTAAAATTTGTATTGAGATTGGGTATTACGCTAAGTAAAAAAGAATGGTGCTTTTAGTCCCAATTAACTGTGTGGGCTCGGATTAGTAGAGGCAACTTGTTAAATGGTTGTTTGTTTTTAGGTGCACAGAGATATAAAACTAGCGAGATTCATTTTTGCTGTCGGATCACACCCTTTCTTTTCCCTCTCTCTCATTATGCATTAATATTGGGTTTCTTTCTTAATTGGATGAATATCTTTTGGTTTTTATTCTCATTATGCAATAATGAGCAAAACAATTCTTAATCTTGTCGTGGCGTAGAATTACTAATCGTGAGTTTCCTTAATTTTTGAAGTGTTGATCTTAGATTCTAGTATTTCAAGCTGTAAGGTTATTAAGTATATATTTTCTATATTTTGTATATTGCGAGGTTGTATTTAGTTTATGCCATTATTTTATTTCTTCTCAAAATATTTTATTGAAGTTCTTGAAAATCTTGGATAGAACATTTTTTATGCCTTTAGATGCTTTCTTAAGAATATTCATTTTTCTTGCTTGCTTGACAATATATAATTTTTTTCTAGGACAATGACTCAAAGTGGTAATAAGTTTCTTGAAAGTGGCTCTTGAAGATCCAGAACTTCTAATGATAATGATTCATGTGTTTTTTTTGTTACATCGATATGCAATTTGAATCTATTTTTAACTATGTTATTTTAATTTTTTATCTTGTAGATGAATTATGAAGATTTCTGCCACATTGCTTCTATATGCACAAAGCAAATAGGCCCTAAATGTTGTTGGTTTTTCAGCCCCTCAAATTTTATAAAGTTTGGGAAAAATGAATCAGGAAGAATAATTAGTTTCATTTGATAGTTGAGGTTGCATGTATGGCTAATACCTCTTATCCCTCTAACTATCGTAGTATGCAGGCTTCACTTACCCAGGCCAGAATCGTTAGGAGCGAGCTTGATGAGGATTCTGATGGCTTTCTTCAACCTCATGTAAGAAGTTAGTGTATTTTTTGATATTTCAATAAATGAGTGAAATGGAAAATGGTTTTCCTTTTTTATGTAAAATCTGTGGCCCCACATTATATATTTCATGTTCCTTTTCTTCTAACCCTTTTACATTTTCGTCATTTTGAGGTCAATATCACTTTGTTAGTGGTGGCAAATCCTTTAAATTATTTTTCATAGATTTACTATTAACATCTATGTATAAAAGATCTCTTTTTTCTGTTTGTGTTTTGAGTATATATGTATTGTGGGTTGCTGATGTATAACTCTATATCTATATGTAACAGTAAAATAAAACTTATTTTCTTTGTTATGTTAATTCACCTCAGCTGAATGAGTAAACTACATGTTAAACTCAGATTCTTAAATAGATGTGTTATGGTACTAGACTTGAAAATGAAAATATATGAGATTTTTGCACAATGGTAAGTGACTTATATGTACATTTAATTCCTAAGAGCTTGAACAAATTTGGCAGAATATGCTTAAGAGGAAGTCACTAATAAAACAACTTTTTCATGTACTTAGACAAAATATGCTTAAGAGGAAGGCTCCTTATTCTACTATACAAGTCACCGATACAATTCTTTTTTTTTTTCATTATGTTGAGAGAGCAATAAAACATGTTCTGATAGTCTTTTTACAATATAGCATACTGCTTATAGAAAGTCATGAATTCATGCTTTGAATTTGATTTTTTAATTGTCAGGTTCTGATAATTCAGGATTTAAATTATAACATTTTATAATTTATTGTTTGAAGTGCCTATTGACAATAGTTTGAGGTGTAAAAGTATAATTTTTCAAAAATATAAGTGCTTAACTTTGGGTATAAAACTATTTCTTGCTTCAGAAAGAGTCATGATTATAATTTTACTTTTAAACTATATTATTTTATTACTTTAATCGTTTAACATTTTTTATATATGTATATATTGAAGTGCAGAATTTTTAATACGTATTTACTTTATATTATAACATGAATATGTAATTTATTTATGAAATTTTTTACAGTCGTTTAATTTTTTAATATAATTTATACGTTTTGATATGACATATATAATTTTAGTAAATTATTATTGGCTAGTTTATTTAAAGGTTGCTTGAAAAGTTCCTATTAGATTACAATTTGGGTATATTTTTTCTACCCACCAATACGTCACGTCGGCACAATGATAACAGAGAAGAACGAGCCTGACCAACCGAGGGAATAGATTCCCTTCTGTTCGTCGCGACCGTCCGATTTGTAAACGGACAGTCGAGATTAATAGTCACGTTAAATGAGATATAAAAAAAATTTCTTTTTCTTTCTCATAAATGAATCCTAACCATTTTTTAGAAAATGAACCGTCAAGATGTAACATAACTCTTTATCATTCTGAGAATATGAGAGGATTCAAACCCACAAAAAACTAGCACGTTTGTGATTAAACAATGATTAATGTAAAAGGTTGAAATATTTAATTAGTAATTATTCTGTAAGTTGCAATACCCACCACTTATATTGATTATAACATCAACACCATGTCTGACAAAAAAAAACATCAACACCATAGAGTAGATAAACCAAAAACTATCATTTTCTTTTTATGTTGTGGTATTTTTCTTGTGTTAGGGCTAATTGTAGAATGACACGTACAGAACAAAATGGAATGGTGCGTACTCCAATTCCAATCCCGAGGACAATACACGCAATTGGTGGGTTAACAAGCGAGCTGCAGTTTGAGGATTAAGATAATCAAATTCTGTTTTTTCTCCTAGTTTTCAAATAAATTTCAGACTCCGGAGAAAATTCCGATTTGAATAAGTTGATATGTAGTCTATAAGTGACCGACCACCCCAAAACGATATTTCAAGAGTGTTGTTTTGGAGAAAAAATATTAATAATGAGTTGTGAGTGTTTTATTTAAAAAAAATTAAATGCATTAAAAATACTACCTTAAATCACGTTTATAGGACTAAGATTATTGTTTGAAATATATCTTGGTGTTTAAAATGACTTCTATAAAAAAAAGTTTTTCAACTATCTATTATAATAATAATAGTGGTAAGACAATACGAATTACTTTTAGATCATTTTGTCTAACTATAAATCTTAAATTTTCTTCACTGACCATCAATATATTAACCTAATAGTAAATATAAGTATTTATTTTTCATAAACATCCACAATACTATTAATTAATTATTCTCAATAAGTTATCTTAAATTAAATTTATATTATTTTTATTACACATTTAGACTAACAAATTTAATTTATATAATATATGAAAAGTTGTAAGACAATGAGAATCATTTTTGAATAATTTTGCTCAACTATGAATCCTAAATTCTCTTAAATGACCATCAAAATATTAACCCAATAATTTTTTTAGGTATTTACTTCTCGTAAACATCTACAATACTATTAATTAATTACTCTCAATAAGTTATCTTAAATTAAATTTATATTATTTTTTTACACATTTAGACAAAAAATTTAATTTTGAAAAAATTAATTAAATATTTAAGATTTTAGTTTAAATAGCTAGACTAATTTTAAAAAAGACTGATGTGCCACTAATAGTAAGTTATGAAAAATGAATATATTAAAATTACTAAACAAATTCAACGAATATAGATCATATATATATATATATATTATAAGTTAAGAATTGCACCTATTTATAAGACATATCTTGAATAGTAATAATAATACTTTAAAATTTACATGAGAATACAAATATTTTATAGATGATTTTATCTGAGCTATTTACTATTCTAACTCTACCATTTAATATTTGATACCTTGAATAATGTAAATGATTGGCACGTATACTTATACATACATTTAACGGGTTCACTTAATTAAATTAGATAAAATTATTTTAATTAATTTTTCAATATATCAATTATTAATTTTGGTTATTTAATAATTACTTAAGACTCTTTTTAAAGTTATTATGTATTAATTTTTTAACTTTGATTTTTTATATGCCAGTCTTTTCGTACATTTTATAAAAGAAAATATTTTATTTTTACTCTTATCTGCACGTATTTTAACATGAAGAAACCAGTCAATCAGATTTTGATAGCTTATCACCAGTTTAATACTTTCATCTACTATAAATAATATTAAACAATTGAACACAAATATATTATAATATTAAACTATGATATGTCACGTGCAACATACGTAGCACATGACTAGTTTAATAAAATACTTTAAAATACAAATAAACACATATGCAATTGTTCCATAAAAAATGAATAGTAAGTATTTTCAAAAAGTGTTTTTAATCTAGAAGCACTCTAAATTTGTCACAAGAAAAATATTACATAAAATTTTGGTGTTAAACATGTTATGCGTTAACTGTGTATATCGTTCCATCTTGGATATGATCAAGGAGTTGTATATAATGAAAAAATGTTCAACTCTCAACTACAAATTGTATGGGTGATCTACGGCCACTGATAATCGTCATTTTATAACTGTGCTGACATGAAAAGAATGATAACCTTTGAACATCACAATTACCAGTTTTGATTAAACTTAACAAAAAAGGAAAAATCCATTCATTCTCTCAAGGGTTAACATCAGACGTTAGGCCATGCAACAATTTTAACTAAATTAAACCCACTTACCATGTAATTAATTAAAAGTAAAGAGTGGTACGTAAAAAACCTAAAAACAAACTGCCTTTGACTAATTTAATGTAATATTCCAACCAAGTAATCCTTATTTCTAGTCTAAGTGGTCATTTTTTAAAGATTTCATCTGGGTTTCAATCTCAGAGAGTCCCGAATAAAATAATTCCGTCTCCCTCCCATGAAAAAAATTAATAACTAGTATCTCTCATCATTCACCTTCTATATAAATAGCCAAGTTCGTTTTTAGAACTGGAAAACTCAAAAGCAAGCCTGGAGGAACAAGAAGAAGGCAACAAGAGGATGGTCAGGGCCCTCTACCAAGCCTTAGCCTCTAAAGACGCCGAAACCGTGCACCGTTTGCTCGCCCCAGACCTCGAGTGGTGGTTCCATGGTCCTCCAATTCACCAGCATTTGATGCGTTTGCTTACTGGCTCTACCACGTCAGCTTCTTTCGCCTTTCTTCCAATTTCTATTGTTGCATTTGGATCAATGGTCCTAGCTGAAGGGTATGATCAGGAATTGTCTGTCTCGTGGGTGCACGCCTGGACTGTCACTGATGGGATAATAACCCTCGTAAGGGAGTACTTCAACACCTCTGTTACTGTTACACGATTTGGGAACAAGGACGGGGATTCGTCTTTGACGTTATCGTCTCGGGCCGTCACGACAAAGATGAAGAGTTGCCAGAGTATATGGCAGAGTAAGATGTGTGACGACTCAGTGCCTGGTCTTGTTTTGGCACTCTAGTAGAGGGACATGATCATTTACGGTATTTATACTGAATAAAGTATCTATGTTGCCATTGTATAAGTATGCTTGTTTTGAACTGCTACTGTATTTTGCATAATAATAAGATGATCGTGGTTGTCTATAAACCGGATTAGAAAATGTCATTGGGGTCGAAGATTTGGTATGCTATCCCACTTGAGGATTTTAATTCTAATTTGTCACCCTTCTCACAACGTGCTTTACAATGGATAATTATTTACAATTAAAAGAAAACAAATTAAAATATTAACTAAACAAAAAATAAGGGCAAATTTAGAATTACATTCAAATTAGCTTGGTTAAAAATGTTTAAGAATATTTCTCATTGCATCCTCCCTTTTATGTATACTATTGTTTGTTAATGAATGGATAAAATAAAAAAAAACACACGGTATGAATGAATTGTGATATCATAATTATCGTAACGAAAACATCAATAAATAATAAAGAAACAATATATTTAGCGTAGTTCAACGAATTTACCTACATCGATGGATATATTATTATCATTCTCATTACATATTCAATATCGACACAACCACCTAACCTATGTCTCATTACACTTAAAATAAAACTCAACGAAAATTAGTCATAACACATAAGTATAAATAGAAGAACTCAATTGTATGTGAAGTGTTGAATAATTAAATAATACAGAAGTATATTTCTTCATCATACTCTGATATTGACTCTATCAAAGCTGCCGGTGATGAATTCACGGAGGATTTTGGACTTATTTGGGAACCGATTGTGTTGAGCCTTACTGGTCGATTTAGCCAGCATTGCATCTCCGAGCCTATTCAGGCTAGGAAAAATCACCGAGAAACTCATTTTTCACTAGGCTTGATTCTGTCTGTAATAGAACACGAAGTATGTTAAAAAAAAATAAAGAGAGAGCACGAAATGAGTTTGAAGAGGAATAAGCTGAAATTGGATGAAGCCGAAATTGGATGAAGCCGAAATTGATGACAGTAATACTTTCAACAATGGAGATGGAGGTGATGTAATAAATTTGGAAGAACAAGGGTGTGGTGCTGGGGACGGTAAAGGGGATTGGGGGAGTGAGAAAGAGTAAAGGTTTTGCATGAGAGGAGAAGATGAAAGTTTTTTTTTAAACTAGCAATACGTAACACTACTACAAAAATAGGCTACGATGAAAACCACCAATTTACTTCAATGACAGCTTTGCAAAATCTGTCAAAGGAAAAATATGTTTAGTAGGGTAATTTAAATAACATGACAGTGTTTAAATAAACTGTCATAATCTATTTACCTATTATGACAACATCTTAAACAATCATGACAAAGATGTATAACTGTAATTAATGACAACGATTTTGTAACTGTCATCATATACAACTTTTCCATAATTGAAAAAATGCCACTTTATATTCTAACCCTAGTCCATTAAAATTTCCAACTCTCATTTCTAAGAGGATAAAGGCGAAGAGGTAAAGAGGTGATGCGCTCTCTCTCTATGATGCTCTCTCTCTCCCTCTCCCTCTCTCCATCCATTTCTTCTCAGCCGCGTGATTGAAAAGCCTCGCGACGGGGAAATCAAAACCGCCAGAGGGTGCGACTGAGAAGCCACCATCTTCAAGCCCCGCGATGGAGAAATCAAAATTGCGAGAGGGAGGTGGCCAGCCTCTCACCGACTTTTGCCTCGACATTGTTCAATCTTCATCGTCAATCGTGAGGTACACCTTTCTAATCAATCAATTAAATTTTTTTTTATATAATTTTTGTTCGTCATCAGATTCTTAACGTTGTAAGTTCTGATATAGACTTTTTGATATATGGTTAAATTTGTATTAGTTTCTTATTTAGGATTTCTGTGATTTTATTTTTAATTTCTGATTTAGGGTTTGTTTTCATCTAATTTAGCCCAAATTTTCACTATCTTCGTTGTAGTACTATGTCTGTGAGAATATCGTCAAAGTATGAGGTATCTTCGAAGTAGTGTGAGGTATCATTGAAGTATGCTTTTCAATTTCATTGTTGCTTCCATGGTATTTTCTAGGGAATATATGTTGCATCTACTCTGGGTAATGCCCACGTCTAATTCAATCAAATTCTTACGTTCAAATCCATCTCTCAACTCTCGTACTAGGTAACCTTTTCATTTCAACCACGCTGCCCCTTTGTTTTCTTCTTGGTGGAATTAAACAGGCTCTCTCTTTGTAGTGGTAAAAAAACTCACTGTTCTGGGGTTCTCTTGCTGGTTTTGTATCAATATGGGACAACTCTCTGCCTCGCGACTTTTATTTTCTAGGATTTGGCAGCTATACTTAGTAAGTCACTTCATTAATCTTTACTCTGTTTCTCTTTTTTCATTGTTCTTAATGAAAAGACTGATTGCTGGATATGCAATTTTGTCAAAACTCTCCTTTCCGAGAGCTCTCCCTATATGGTGTAATTATGTATTTGTGTATGAGTTGATAAATAAATTCTTTATATTGTTCAAAATTCATCGTTGTTTGGTATTTGGTATTTCTTGGTGAACTCTGATATATAGCTTGGGACAAATTAATTAGTTTTCACGATGTTGAGATGGTTAGGGTTCCTCGTACACGTAAGTTTCACTAGGTTGAACCTCGTGCTTTTCTGAGTACACCAATTTCTGGCTAGGTGAAAATGAGAAAGGTTCACGTTCGTGATTTTAAGTAGGAGCTAGATTTACGTCATTCGAGCATTGGAGTTCTAGAGTTGGTGAATTTTCGTTATCACTACATGTGAGCTTAAAGTTATTATTTTGGTAATTTATGCGGTTTTCGTTTGAAATTGGTGTGTTTTTTGGGTTGATACTCTCTGTAAAATTTGAAGAGGAGAAAGTTTGATAGGCTCAAGTAGTTAGGGGTTTCCGTTTTTTTTGTTATAGACTTCTGAAAAATCATACTTGATTGTTTACTTTCTTATTGATGATGTCTGTGTAGATTCAAAGTGGGTATCTATGTTTTTTTACAGATTAATCACCGTGTTAATAGGATTTAATGTTTGTCTTATATGATAAGTTTTTTATTCTTTTTTTCTTCCAAGTTGTCTATGAGGGGATCGCTTTCTTAGCATGCTCCCAAGTTGAAATGCCACATTTTGATGTGCATTGAGGTAATCATTTTTGCTATACAATGCAACCAATATACCCAATTTGAAATAATATTTAATTTGTTGATCTTTAGTTCCTTTGCAGGATAGTTGATGTCCTCATCGATTATCTTGGAGAGTCGAATGAAGATTTGGTCAAGGATAACTTTTGTAATTGTTTACGAGGTACTTCTTTCCAAATACAATTCTCATGTTGATGTTACAAGTCGTTATAATCATTTTCTTTGTTGGTTTGTGGATGTTGTTTGTATGATTTAGACATGATGATAGTGTAGAGTACTGAAAACATTATATTCATTTACTTTGAGGCATTATTACTAGTCTGTGACTTTGCGTTTCTTTTGTATAATCAGATAATGGAAAGAGATGCTTAGCATGTTATCATGTTCTTGAACTTGCTTGGAAGAGTATATATAATCACAAGTAGCCATTGGCATCCACCCTCCCCTTAGTTTCCACCTTTTCATATTTAGGTATTACATTGTGTGGTCTTTTTTGCTTAAACCAGAGATAACATGTTTGCTAACATCTTGAGAGAGATGATAGCTCCACCAAATATTATCAGCAAAGTTTTGAATGTTGTGACTGGTAACAGTTCTAAAATGAGTTATGATATACCAATCTCATTCTTTGCCCATTCATCATTACTCAAATCCAGTAAGAAAACCCATTTCTCGAATTTTGGATTAGAAAATTAGAGATTGAATTTTGGCCTGATTTTGTAATGTTTTTCTTCACCATTTCATGATTTTGATCATTTTGGATGGCCTAGGAAAATGACAGGATTAAAAGGGAGAATCCAAGGCAATGCATGTAGCGTAGGGAGCTTTTGTCAGATAATAGCTTTAGTATAGTTCAATTTGAACCCAACAGTCCCCTTTAAATGATTACATAAAAGAGAGGGACTTGTTCCTTTTGGGGCCTATGCAAATTTCTTTCTTTTTCCCAATTTTTACGTGTCTGCTTTAGGCTTATGCATGAACCTTGGATTCGATAAAAGGAGGAAGCATATGAGGAAGAGAGGAAATAGTATTTAAAAGAACAATGCAGCTGCCAAAGAAGAAGCTTTGTCCCATACATCCAATTCAGGAATGACACTTTGTTACATAGACTCAATAGGTGCTCTGTTTTTTTACTTAAATATTTTCTTGATTTTTTTCAAAATTAATTTTCCCTCTTTTGTGAATCTAGGGAGTGTTTTTTAATAAATGTATTTGAGTTTCAGGAGGATGATATATTGAGAGAGCAGATTGCTTGTCTGATTTGAGTACTAGTTTTTTAGTTGATGTTCTTATTGATGATAATGTTTTCACTTGTACTTTATGAGATGGGGTAGCTAGTACGTATCTCTTTCTCTTTATATGAGTTAACCCATATTCTCCCATGTATCTATCAGTTTGCATGCTATGAAACTGTATTGTTTTAGTTGTTCTCCTATTGATTCTTGATAAATAATGCAAAGTGAGACAAATATTTATATTTCTTACTCACATTCTTTACAAAAATATGCAAAGCATGTTGGTCTAAGTAAGAGACTCTCAAATTAAGATAGTCTTTTGGCACCTTCATGATAAAACATCCTACACAAATGATACTTCTGCTCTCTTTAATTTTTCTTTTTATTTACGTCTATCGAAAATCTTCTTTTTATTTATGACTGACATCATATTTATTTCCATAATTAGAAGATAATTAATTCTTATTGGGTTTATTTTAAGCTAAAGTAATCTGACTATAAGTAACTGAATGTTCATGTTCTATTGATTTTGGCAGCTGGGAAGCTAAGTTCCGAAGCATGTCACTGTGAAATGGTTATATAAGAAATATATGCAGGGCATTTCTATTCTTTCCTGTAATAAGAGGTCTTCAATTCTGCCTCTAGCTGGAATGACATCAGAATGACATCAGAGTCTAGTGTGGTGTATCACATCTTGGCTGGCCATGTTTCTAATACTCTTTTCGCTTACCATTCGGTTGGTTTTGCTATCTTTTAGGGAATTACTGATCAAATGGCTGATGTACTCATTATTATAATGCTCTTTAGCTTTAATCTTATTGCCCTTTTGCTTCTATAAATATCTTAGTTAATCTTAGTCTTTGATTGATCTGTTTGTGGTTGAACTATATGAAAACTATGAGGATGAGGTCCCTTCTTATCTTAAATATTATGCTGTAACCTTGTATTTTTTTCTATTTGTTGTACTTGTTTGTTGTTTGCTAAAAAAAATGGAATAAACTCAAGTACAATAAGAATTTTGTCGATGCATTCTGGAACAACAAAAGGACCTTTAGAGAATATTGAAGGGTTGTCATGGGAAGGCAGGAACTGCATTTTTTACCTTTAAATAATATTAATGAATAATTGTCATGGGAATGCAGGTTTTTGCCTTTCCATGACAGTTTTTTTAATATGAGCCTATAATGACTGAGATTCCCCATCATTATAGCTGTTTTTAGGCATTATAATGACGGGAAATCCCCGTCATTAAAGATGTTTTTGCAGTAATTTTAATGACAGGAATTCCCGTCATCTAATGCCTTTCCCCGTGACTTTAGATGATGGGAAATACTCGTCATTAAAGGCCAAAAACCAGGTTTTTTTAATGACGGGGAACGTAAAAATGACAGCCCAGTAGATGACAGTCAGTCAACCGCCAATATAGAATTATAATGATGAATTTTACCCGTCATCTAAACTCCTTTTTGTAGTAGTGTAAGAAAACTACTCGACAAGACAAATGTCAGCAATAAAAAAGTGGATGTTGGCTCTCGCCAATAGGACTCAGAGCAAAAAATACCAAGGGATATAAATAACTCTTGCTTTACTCATAGCCGAGAGAAGAGGACGGCACTTCTCAACAATAAGGCCTAATTTCGAAAAAACTTTTGAAGGAGAGGTAAGAACTTGTACAAGACCCAAGCAGTCAGATTTAACTTCATTAACATGGAACCCCTACTCCAAAGCCAAGGACAAGCCTTTAAGTAAAGACAATGCTTCAATTAACAACGCAGGAAAACAACCCAAAACGCTTATAGAACGCCCCAAAACTTGACTATTACAATCCCGAATAATCCTTCCCACATTTCATCGTCTCGAACTCATAACCCCATCAATGTTGAGCTTCAGGAGTCCCATCCCCGGTCTGATCCACGAGGAAAGAGTTAGGCGATAAGGAAACGGAGGATGATCCACCTCGTTGGCAATTTGAAACTCCGAATAAAATTTTTCAATCCAAGCATTAATATTGAAAGCTGGATTAAAATGTCTCCCATGAGCAGAATGACTTCGAATGAACAAATTCCTCAAAACAAAAGAATCGCCCATGAATTTGAGGAATCGAGTTGACGAAAGAAAACCAAATTAATATCCATCATGGGCCAACGAGAGAACTGTTTTGGGAGATAATGCAGAATACTCGTCTGGTGCCGAGAATCTGCAATCAAAGGATAAAAAACACTGCATGGTAAGTTGAAACTGGCTTACCACAAAAAGTACATTTATTGTTCACACCAATTCTCCTCCATCGAAACCAAATCCAAGGAAGCTCTCCATATAAAAAATTTCACTTTATTTGGAACAGCCAGCTTCCAAAGTTTTTTCCACCACCAGAACCCAGTCTCATTCGAAGAGGGGGAGACTGGGAATGGAAGATAACCCCAAATTTTACCCACTCCTCACCGAGTAGCAGCCTTTTCTTTCAAAGTGCTAGCATAATTCATCACCCCACCATTCGACACTAAAGGGTTGGACAACCAAATCTACATCTTCCGGTTCGAGGTAATGAGTGAGGGTTTGATAATTTCATTGGGACCCATGATCAAATCTACCACCTTGATATCTGACTGCTCATGAACCAAAAACAAAGGCCAAAGAGTGGAAGGCCGCGGGAGCTAAGGGTCTTGAAAAACCCGAATCGATGCTCCATTACCAACCCACCATTAAATCCCTTTATAAAACATGTCTCTCCCCCATAGGATACTTCTCCAGATGTAAGAGCAATTCAATTTTAACTTACAAAAGAAAGTCTGAAGAATGGAAGTATTTTGCCTTGAGAATTTGGGACATGAGACTATTTGGGTTTGTAGATATACGCCAACATTGTTTCGTCAGAAGCGATTGATTGAAGATCTCCAATGATCACATACCTCCTACAGCTTTAGGCTTACATAAGTTTGTCTAGGCCATCTAATGAAGCTTCCTCTTGTTTGCTGAAGAACCCCACCAAAATTTCGCCATCTTCATGCTTAGCTCCAAACAAAAGGATTTAGGAAGACGAAATACATTCATCGAGTAAGTTGGAAGGGCCAACACAATCGCTTTAATAATGATCTCTTCCCCTGCTATGGAGAGCTATTTTTTCAACCAACAACTCATAATGTTTCGGGCTTTATCAACGATAGCCTTAAACAGGTGCTTTTTACTTACTCCAGCCCAATAAGGCAACCTCAAGTATCTCACATGGAAGCTAGTGGGTCTAATGCTTAGAAAATCAGAGAGACACATTCTAATGTCAGGGGGGCATTAAGTGAGAAAGTCATCATAGATTTTATCAAAATTTATGCATTGCCCTGAAGCACCTGAGTAAGTTTCCAGAATTCGCTTGATAGTCTGGCAATTCCCAAAATCCTCCTTGTAAAATAATACACTATCGTCCACAAAACAAATGAGAAATAAGAGGGCTATAATGGTAAATCCTGGGGCGCAAGAGCTGATTTCGTTGCTGAGCATCAATGAGAAGGGTAGAGAAACCTTAAGCACACAACATAAATAAATATGGAGATAGAGGATCCCCTTGGCGGAGGCTTTGTTTGGGAGTTAAATTTCCATAAACCAAACGATTCACCACAAAGAAAAAAGAAACAGAGGAAATAAACCTATAAATCAAGCCTCATTAAAGCCCAACTATTTCATCATAGCCAGAAGAAACTCCATTCAACCCTATCATATACGTTACTCTTATCTAATTTAATAGCTAAGAAACCATGCTTACCCTTCTTTCTTTTGTTCAAAGAGTGTATCATTTCAAAAGCAATAATAGTATTATCCATAATAAGTCTTCCTTTCACAAAAGTACTTTGATAATTAGAAATGACCTTAGGTAAGATGCATTTAAGCCTATTAGCAATCAGTTTTGAGATGAGTTTGTAAAGAACAATACATAAACTAATCGGACGAAAATCCAAACAAATTGGGGATTCTGATTTTTGGGGATAAGCACTATTAGGGTAGGATTAATACCGTTAATACCAACTCTATGATTCAGAAATGAAAGGCAAAGAGAAGAAAGTTCCTTACCCACGATATTCCAAAATTTCTAAAAAAAGTAGACCTGGAAAACCATCCACACCTGGTTCTTCAAAGGGTACATACTCCACAGGGCCTCCTCAATTTCCTTCTCTGTAAAGGGAAGCATCAGCTTCTCATTCATTTCATCAGTGATTTTCCAAGGAACACATCGTGTCACTACTTCAATCACCAAGCAATCTAGAATCGAAGAGGTAAATATGTCATGGAAATAATTCTGAATCGTTGAAACAATCCCCTCGGTCGAGTCATGCCAAGTTTGGGTCGAGTAAAAAATCCACAAAATTAAGTTCCTTCTCCTTCTCTCCGACGCCTTCGAATGAGAGAAGGCGGTGTTCTTGTCCCCTGATTTCAGATGAAAGTTCTGTTTGGTTTGTGTATTTATTTTCAATTGAGGGGTAGAAAAGACATTATGCATGTCAAAAAAGGTCTCATTTTCTGGAAAAAAAATTGATAGCCCGTTTTTCAGAAATGTATTTTGAAATGAACCTTTTAACCAAAAACCCCTATATCGAAGTTCAAGCTCATTTACATATAACAAGAATTTAATACGTAAAAGTACAATTTCAAAATGATATATACTCGTATCGAAAGCATGTATAAATCGCACATAAATAATTCAAATTTCAAATCATTAGAAAGTAGAACGTGATGATTATCGCGGCGCGTGCGCGGTAGAAACGTATGGTTAAAAGCCATTTAAAAATTAAAGTTTAATAAATATTGAATCTTTTAACAAAATAAAACTTGTGCAATGCCACGATAACTAAATAAATTTTTTTTATTAATTTTTTTTTTCAATTAGTCAGGACCATTATTACATTAAATCTACAACATACAATTAGGAATCATATAATTCTTGTAGTCTATATCAAGCGTCCTTATAAAACCGATGGATCCCCCATCTCACGAAACCGTTTCAACGATCAGTAGATTCCGAGATCCACACCAATATCTTCCAAGTCAATCTTCATCGCACTAGGACGTGTGTTGGAACGTAAAATATTACAATATACTTTTTTGTCTCTAGAAGCATCAATACATGAAATCTAGAGATTTACTAAGAAGGATTTTAGTGAGATGATTCTCTAAAAGAACGCGATGATTATTTTTTCAGAGTTTTGATTGACTATTAATCACAGAGAAAAATCACTCTGAGCACTAACTATGTTCTCAATTCAATTTTTTGATGAATTGATGAATTGATGAATTGATGAACTGATGAACAGATGAAGTGATTCATCAACTAAGATAATAAAAATAATATCTGTACATTTTCTAGATAATGGTGTATCAGATTTTTAGAGATAAAATAAAATAATATTTAATTATAAAATTACAAATACAGTGGGACCCACTGTAACTGTGCACAACTACAGTGACATACGGTATTGCAGTGTCGCGTGGTACTACAGTAGTGCATGTCAATATTTGATATCCAATCACTGATTGACATGTGACAATTACTACGAATTAAATATTTATTTTAATCAGATAAAATCTAGATATTAAGTTAATTTAAAATTAACATATCTGATTATTTCTATCAATTAACTTATCTGTTATTTCACAAATAATAGATTTAGTTTATTCAAATTATTATCTAATGATAATTTAATTATTTAATTTCACAAATTAGATATTTTGTCTCACTTCTCGATGATTAAAAAAATAATCGATAATTATTTATATATATATCATTTCCAAAATTTATATATTTATATAATAAGTTAATTAATTAATTACACATAATTATCTTATAATTATGTACTTGCCACAGAATAAAAATTACTTTTACAAGTCAGTAATTTTCTCATGTCCTGAAATATTCACATCCTAGACTGCGTAGTATAGAGGTGACTTCGGGACCATGGACCTATAATCTTAAACTCTGATAAATAAGATTATAAATTAAATAATCTTTTTTATTAATATAATTATTTCTCCATTATAAATATGAAGTTGAACTCTTAGTGATTATAGAATGTATTTATAGAGTATTCTCATGTAGTCTACTGATATAATCATTTCATGTAGTTATGTCCTTCAATTATTGGTTCATAAATTAGTGCTAGTCAAAATTATCATTTTACCCCTCTAAATATCTCTTGATCCTTAGGTACCATTAATCCACTAGTAAATGACTAATTTTAAATATGAGCTCAATAACCATTCAGTTCTAGAATTAACACTTAAGGAAACCAATATAAGATTTGTTAGGAAAGCTAGGATTTCAAATCTTACAAGATTATGTTTTCAACCATCCATATCACTGAATCTCCCAAATAATCAATACTGGAGGAGAGGTTCCATAGCAAGGATGGGTTGATGGAGACACCGTTGTAGGAGAGGGGTGAAGGTGACATCACGGGATAATGATGCTGGGTTGATGGAGACATCGTTGTAGGACAGGGATGAAGGTGACATCAAGAGCTAATGATGACTCCTCCATACCGGTGAGGGTGTCAGCGCCTAGACTTTGATGCCGATGCGAATCTCAATTTCTTGATTTGATGATAAATATCTTTTATTTTACTGTCCTATTTGCTCTTTGTCATGTTTATCATAGAGATCTCAGGTTGTGAGTTTTCTCTTTTCAAGACTTTAAATATTTTTTGCAATGAGTTTCATGACGAATTTGCAAGCTCTTCTCACATGTCCCAATTCTGACATGCCTTCGCCCATTCTAAGTAAACTGGATCACAATGAAGAATGCTATTCTCTAGGTTATTTACGGTATGGTAGAAGAATGTCGAAGACGAAATTTTTTCAACCATTGTTTCATTGTTGGCGCGAGATAGCAGAAACTTAGTACACATGAGTGCACACTCTATCCCCTTAGTCCCATTTATATATACTTATATATAGATTAGGAGAGAGACAATTTGAGAGTGTACATTTAATTTCTTTCAAGATAGAGGGAGAGAGCATTTTGGGATCAAGTTTTCTTTTCCTAGAATTTATTAATTAAAAGTTTGGCCATTCTATAGTAACATATTTCTAAGGGTATTTATGATAGATCAAGTTTACCCATTTTGAATATCTGACAAAAATCTTTGAAACATAATTTACGTAGGTCTTATAATATTATCAGATACCTAATTATCCATATTCCTCAAAATGAATGCGTTAGAATCAAATTAATTCCTCTATCTTGAACTATACAAGTAATGATAGGAAATATGCCACTTTAAAAAAAATAAAAAATGTGCATGTTTATCAAAAACACTAAAAATGATCATTTTTAACGATGATGCGCTTTTAGATAAACTTACTCGAAAAAAGTGTCAAGGAAAAAATGTCTTTCTAAGATTTTGAAAGCGTATATATGATATATGCAACATATTAAATATATGTATATCTTATATACACCGTACATATTATATTTATATTATGTTTTTTTTATGAAATTTACGGTGTTTTAAATTATCATGTTGTATATTTAGTAAATTTATGGTATCTTTTAATCAGTATATTTACATTATGTTGGTTTTGTTAAAATAAGAATTTTTGATGTTTTATTGTTTCATTATTCTACTTTATATGATAAATTTATATCATCTAATAAACTTACACGGGTCAGTAATCAACTAAAAGATTAACAGATAATTAATGAAATAATTTAATTAACTAAAACATAAAAACATTAATTATTTTTTTTGTTGGTGGGGTAGGGGTAAACGGGAATGGGAGTGAGTTTGAGTTCGGAGGTGGGACATGGAGGAGAGGAGAGGAGAGGAGAGGGCCTGGGTGGGCGAGGGGGAGTGCGAGGGCCTGGGTGGGCGAGGGGGAGTGCGAGTTGGGTGAGAGAAGGGGGAAGCGCATGCCTGGGTGGAGGAAGGTTAGTGTTAGGGGTGTTTAAAAATCATTCAGACCATTTAGTCTGAATCGAAATTAATCGGTCTGAACGGTTTTTTTATATTGATTGGTTCGGTCCTTCTTTTAGAGAGGACCGAAAGTTCAGACCGGTCCAAGATTTTTGTTAGTTATGGACCGATCCGACCGGACCGACCGTATATTTTATATATATATATATATATATATATTAGGGTTTTAGGTTAGTTCTTTTCTCTCCCTCTCGCATCTCGCCTCCAGTCCCCTCGATTGTCGACTCTCCCTCTCTAGCTCCTTTAGCTCAGACATTTTCCCTCTCCCTCAACTCACAGCTCACGAGCCTCCTTTCGTCTCTCCCTCTCCCTTAGCTCACGAGTCACGACGCCTCCTCTCGTCTCTCCCTCTCCCTCAGCTCACTAGTCACGATGCCTCCTCTCGCCTCTCCCTCTCCCTCAGCTCATGGGTCACGAGCCTCCTCGCGCCTATCTCTCTCCCTTAGTTGAGACCCTCTCCCTCAGCTCACGAGTCACGACGCCTCCTCTCCCCTCTCCCTCTCCCTCTCCCTCAGCTCAAAAGTCATGACGCCTCATATCGCCTCTCCCTCTCCCTCAGCTCACGAGTCATGACGCCTCCTCTCCCTCTCCCTCTCACGATGCCAGACGCCTCTTTCTTCATCCATGTAAGATCGAGGGTTCCAACTCTACTATGATTATTTCTACTGCTATGTTTTTTTTTCAACTCTACTATGAGGATGTCTTTTTCTGTTATTTGCATATGATTTATAAAAGTAAATCTCTTAAATGTGAAATTTGGTGATTTTGTTGCTTTGTTCTTTTTCCAAATCTCAAGCTTTTGCAGAATTGCAGGTTAGATCTTAGAGTAGAAGCAGAGTTGAATTTTAATGATGTTTTTTTTTCATATTCTTATTGATTGTCTTTTAATGATATTTGCATATTCTATTGGGTCATTGGTGTTACTGTATATATATTTTCATTTATATATGTCAAACAGAAGTTTTGAATACATGTTTGCACCTGTAAATTCATTTAGTTTGTCAGACATCCTTCTACTAAAATCATAATTGTGGACTGGTAGTGTTTAATGCTAAATGAACTCTAACTACTCATGTATGTTGTATTTCTTTGTCTACCATATTATGCTCATCATTGTGAAAAACGATTGCTCATCTTTCACTTCTTTATTTGTAGAAAAAAATTGAAAAGGGAAAGAAACTAAACTGATGACATTGAAAATTTTCAATATTGTAATTTCCTTTCATTTTTCTAAACTTGCTAACTTAATGACTTATGGTGATCTATAGTTGTGCAGTCAGAAATCTTCAAACTTTCCAACGTCAGTGACAGCTACATCACAAGGAGATGTCTACTGGAACTCCAAGGAGATTGTGGAAATAGATTAAAGTAACTCATTTATATATTGTTATTTATATTTTTTACATGTTTTTGAACTCATTATCTTCATGTTTCTGAACTCATTGTCTTCATGTGAATAGAATGTATCAAGATGCAGGAGGAGGCTGTCATTACCATTATATGATGTGATTGAAGACTGGAGATGGATGAACTTCTATGTTTTGTTGTGTTTCTGATTTACTTTTTTTTTTATATTTGAATGTTGGATATTATTATTTGTATTTTGGAGTTTGAATATGTTTGAATGTTAGATATTAGTACTTTGAACTTTGAATAT
The DNA here is from genome assembly GCA_003255025.1 of Datisca glomerata. Lineage (NCBI taxonomy): Eukaryota > Viridiplantae > Streptophyta > Magnoliopsida > Cucurbitales > Datiscaceae > Datisca > Datisca glomerata. The sequence goes on from QANY01002702.1 coordinate 25,473, forward strand.
TTTTAAATGTTGGACATTAGTACTTTAAAGTTTGGATATGTTTAGATATAGAGAACTCCTAGCCAAAATTTATCTTTATTGTTAAATAATATATTTATTGTAAAATAGGTATTTACTCCATTAATTCCGTCTGAACTGACCATTGATTCTCGGTCTGGTCGGTCCAGATTGTTTTCAGATTTATGGTCCATTCGGTCCTCTATATAGGAAGATCGTGATTTTCGGTCTGATCTTATTTTCATCTAAAAATCTGATCAGGTCGACCGTTGAACACCCATGAGTAGTGTGAACTTGTTGGGGAGGAAGGTTGCGTAGGCCTAGATGAATATTTTTTATTTAAGTTTTACCTTAACTTATTTGAGTGTTTTTTCTTTCAAAAGTTACCCATTTTTTAGCTTAAATTATAATATAACTTTAACAAAAACAGTTATGTACGGATTGGACTTTCTTCATTCAAATAGTTTGACTTGTAGAGCAAAACACAAAATAGACCAACTCATGAAAATGTGGTAAAATAGCTTAAAATAAAAATATGACAATAATGTCCGATAAAACATAACTATCCATCAATCAGAATAAATCTGAAAAGATGTGGAGGTTTAGGCTTAAGAGATTTGAAAGATTTTAATTATTTTTTACTTACTAAACAAACTTGTTTAATTAAAATCTTTATTATTCTAATGATGGCTTACTTTAATCTAAGGCTAGTAAACCTAGTTCTTGAGCTTGAAAAAATATTTTGGCATGGTAATAGGAGATTATTAAAATACATTCTTATTGAAAAATTGACAATCTTATGCTTTAGTTATATTTGGAATGACAATTGGGTCACTGGTGAATGTAAATTAACTGATTTTAAGGATATTTCTTTAAATCTTACGTCTGATCTTTTAGATTTTAATTCTGATGATTGGATAGAGTGTTAATTAATTAACCTTTTCCTCCTTATAATTTTAAGAAAGTTCTTTGTATTTATATATGTAATTATGGAAGAATTGATAATTGATTTGGCCCTATTATAGAATGGTAAATTTACTATGAAATCTTGTTACCATCTCTTACACAATTTAAAATTATAGGAGGTTGATTTAGGTTTTACATAAAACACATCAGTTTATTCTAATTTCTGGAAAAATGTTTGGCATGCAAATATTCCTTTGAAGATTAAATTTTTCTTATCGACAGCTACTCAAAATTATTTTCCAACAAGGTAGAGTCTAACCAGGAGGCATATTATTCTAGATCTAAAGAATTCTAATTGCATGCAGAAGGAATGGAGTGTTTTTCATATCATTTGTAGGTTGTAAATGGAGTAGCTACTCCATTTAGAGTGTTTTTCTTAACCGAGGATCATTTGTAGGTTGGTAGTGGTTGTAAATGGAGTATCATTTTTCATATCATTTGTAGGAATAGAGTGTTTTTCTTAACCGTCTCCTCTTTGCGCCGGTTTCAAGAAAAATGTCGCTATAACTCTGTCTGTTGCCACGGTTGGCCTAACCGTCGCAAGATCTTCTTTAGTTTGACATTTAGCGACTAGATCTTTTTTAGGTTTGACATTTACCGACGGTTACCTTAACCGTTGCTTCTAAACCACTGCAATTGACAGTTTTTCTTGTAGTGTAGCTTATGTTGGTGCATATCTCATTCATCTTCAGCCTAATGATCTTTTGTGAGGAAAAATTTGGTACCTGGATCCACAAAAAGATTTCATAATTAAGAACTCATCCACATAGTAGCCCAGGTTTAGTATCCCTTTTCTTTTCATATGTTGGGGAATCTAGAAAGGGAGAAACTACTATGTATTCAGAAACAAGCCTTATAAGCCTATTGAAATTATGAGATTCTCTGAATTTCTTGTTCAGGTTTGATTAGGGAAAATTTAAAATTCTCATATGGGAAAAAGCTCCATTTTATCAAATGACTCTGAAAATTCTAAGGATTTTGATGGCTTGTCTACGCCAAACATACACGAAGTGAAGACAACTGCGATTCTTCCTTCCTTCTTCCATCGCGTGCCTGCGCAATAGGTCTTGTTTCGAGAAATCCAGTGAGTGAGGTGTTGGCTTTGAAAGGAAGTAGGTTGAGGTTTTTAGTGTGGACCATGGGGAGATTTTGACTGTGAAATTGGGACTAGATTGAGTCTTCAAGATGGGCTGTTGGATGTATTGAGAGTGATTCTAGAAAGATCATTTCTTGGGTTCATTCCAATAGTTGTTCAGATTGAAAACTTAGCAACTTGGTTAATGAGATCCATGAGAAATTTAATCAAGCTAGAGGTTATTCTATTAAGTGGATTAGAAGGAATTGTAATTTTGTCACTGATACTATGGTTTAATATAACAACGGTCAGGGTAGTGGTAGTTTGAATAATTTTTTTTTTCTATTCGAGTAATATTTATAGTTTGAACGACGCTAAGAAAAGAAAAGGGGTAGGAGAAGATGACTCTAATTGTTTGGTTTTGGAAATATAAGTTTTTCTTGTTAGAAAAATGATATTAAAATCCAAAAGGAAAAAATCCGCTTAATTTAGTAAATTACTTTATAATATTCAGAGCTAAAAACTAAAAATGGTCATTTTATGCATTTCAAAAGTAATTAGGTTATTTAGTAAACTCAACTCAAAATTTTGATTAATTAGTATGCTTTGTACTCTATTTATCATGTCATTAGTTATTTGTTATACAATAGGGTTAACTAATATGCCATTTAAGTAGTCAAGAGCAAAAAGTCAACCGACTCACAACTTTAGTAACTAATTCTAAGAACTTGAATGATAATAACTAGTTATCTGTTCCAACTAATAACTTTATTTTTTTAAAGTCAACCCACTTAAATTATATGCTATTTTGTCTCACTTAAAATTACAAAATTGTTATATTTTATAAATTTTATTTATTTATTATTATCTCAAAATAACATGGGGCTTGGAATCTTTGTTTTTGTCATTTCTTAAATCTTTTGGCCTCCCCCTGACAGTATGGGGAAGCTATGTTCAAATGAGAGTATGTTTCTATGACAAGGCACATTTTAAAGGAATTTTGAGCTACAATCTCACATTCTATAACTTTGATGCATTTAAATCGTGTTTTACAAAGTCACGCACTGAGGCAAACTTCGTCCGCCAATAGACGGGTAGAAGGGAGGGGGTGCTGATAATATTTTCTTGTCAAAATAAACGGGTAGAAGGAGGGGGTGGTGATAATGTTTCTACTTGATCGTTGCTACCATTAGGCAGATTTCTACTACCAGTATTTCATATGCATATTATGAGCTTAGTTCAACATTGGACTTTGGCTTACTTTCAGGCTATGTTTTCGACCAAAGTCTCAAGAATGTTGACAAAGCAATATATCATATCCATAAAATAAAACAGTGATAAATACTTGAGAAATAATATACCTAGGCTTAAAGGCCTAAGTGCTCGGCTGTATGTGTGCTACAATCTAAGGGGCCGTTTGGTACGAGTTAAGTAAGAATGCTGAGAAAGTTAGGTTGTTGGGAAAGTTACGTTGCTGAGAAAGTTAGGTTGCTGGGAAAGTTAAGTTGTTGAGAAAGTTTAAGTGGTAAAATTAGATGACAAGATAGTAAGATTATCATGTTTGATAACACATGGTTAAATGAAAAAATTATTGAAAAGTATGATTTCATTGTTTGATATGTAGAATACTTAATAAAGTTGTGTGAGAAAGTTCGATATAGTTGTTGGGAAAGTTATATAAATTATGTTAAAGTAATAAAATTGTTTATTATTTATTATTTTTTAATCAACTCTTAATTTGTTGTCAATAATTATTTATAAATTCTAGTACACCTTATGTCTTATATACACACACATTATTTTATGCTCTAATTAATTAACTATATTATTAACCCATCAATAAAATATCATGATATTTTTCTATTACTACGTCAAAAACTAAAATAACTTTTTTACTTACACCGTACAAATAAATTCAATGATAAATTGTTCAAAACTAAGTAGCAGAATTGTATACAGATTTTCTATTAGCAACTACTAAAAATCTTAATAATTTATGTCGTATTTGATTAAATTTTATTTGATATCACAAATTAATTATTATACAATTTTACTCTTTTATATATAAAAATAAATCTGATATAAATAACTGACATTTATATTAACACATTAAAGGTAAAATATTTTAGATCTGCCACAGCAACAAACAGAATAATGATGTAATTTTTTTTTATTTTGGTTAAATACAATAAAAAACTGAATATAAATGATTGAGGGACCCTCCCATTCATGGTTTCGTCCCACATGTCAGTCTTCCACACAAAAAATGAGACGTGATAAACAATCAAGTTATACTCTTCTTTATAAATTTAGTATTTTTTAAATATTGATAGTTTATGAATAATATTTATTTTAGGGAAGAAACTAATTTTAATTTCAAAAAAATATTTTATATTATTAACATGTATTCTAATAATTTAGATTTTTATATTTTTCATATATAGAGAGTTTATCTATCCTCAATTCAAACTTTATATTATATTTCATTCATTCCAATAATTAACGTGCATATCTTATTCTCACGAGACGATCCCGAGAAGAGTTCGCAGACGAGTCAGACGGGATAAATAATCTCAAAATTCAGAATCATGACCATTTTGGTTCTACCAGGATCAAGATGTTGAAAATAAAATAAAATATCAAAATCAAGTAGGAATAATTGAAACAAATAATGATATTTTCATGGGGATTTGGGAAAGTAAAAATTATTTCAAAAATTATGTAGATGTGTTGGAAGATGGAAAGTTATTTGGTAAAGTGAATTTTTATGGGAAAGTGGTAGGGAAAATAATGTGGGATTGTTATTTTATCAGGTTAAATAATTTTACCATGACAAATGAAAATACTTGTAACAAACATGAAAAAATGCTGAAAATAATTTTTTCACGAACTTTACCATACGGAAAGCCGGAAACAAACAACCCCTAAGAGTCAACAAATTGGTCATCCCTTAGCAAGTTATGAAAGTCGATATCTTAAAATTTTAGTTAGGTCATTTAACTAACAATTATTCAAGTTGTCTGTACTTACGTAAATGTTACCTTTTTTAGCTTAACGACTTAAGTGATCAACCATAGTTGTACTACGGCCTAAGAGTTTGTCCAACTCGAGGTGGGGGGGATCAGATTGGCCTTCGCCTTATAAGTGAGCAAAATAAGTCAATCGTTATAGAGCAACTCATATTGACCACGAAATATCATTTAACTTGGAAAGGTGAAAAAAAAGAGAGTTAAAAATGTTAGGCTCAAGCTTTTAAAGCTAAGGACATGTTTACTAACTTGGAAAGGTAAAAAAAGAGAGAGTTAAAAATGTTAAAGGAAAAAGTAAAAGATGGAAAGGGTAAGGAATGAGTCTTTCTCGTTGATTTGTTTACTAATCATGGGTAAAGGGAAACAAAAATAAGTTATTTCTCATTGATGTGTTTACTAACCATATCAAAAGAGAAAGAAACTTGTACAATCACAAATTTATCCTCTTACAAAATTCTTTACCTTTTCAATTTTAATTGAAATTCAAAATACAATCAAATGATTTTCCCTGCAATGTGAGTATTTTTCCCTGCAATGTTTGGAGCAAATTCATAAAATTATCCCAATCAAAACACTACTAACTTTTTGGAGTAATATTTTCAATACCTATACTACATCAAAATATTACAAAGTAGAACATATTTTCTGGAGCAATATTTCCGATACCCAATACCCAAACTACATCAAAATATTACAAATTCTCTAGAGCAATATTTTCAATACCCGTACTACATCAATATTCCCAATACTCATCCCAGTCAGAATATATTTTCAATACCCAGAATATTACAAATGATCCCAATACTACATCACAAAACAACCACAGTACCCATCATAAAATCAAAATATTTCCAATTATCCCAAATTATCGTGACCATAACATATTTCTCACCCCAGTACCCATCATAAAATCCTATCTATTAACCAACTTTCTAATCGTAAAAATCTTATGCGCCATGCTCTAGCAAAATCTGGACATATTCCTTCTTCTCCTCTACATTCATTGTGAGGAATACCCTAAACAAATCATGCTTCGTTGCGCGTGGCACGGAATATTTCAAATGTCGTTAAGCCCTCTATGTTAATCAGTTCTCCTTAAGTCTACTTTGACAATTAGCCACCTCTTTATCATTAGATATCACCTCAATCAGTCTAGCAATGTTTGAAGCAATTACTGCAACAAATTCTGCCATGATTTTGAAACTACTATTCATCTCATCCACTTTTAGCGCTTTCCTTCTACTATAAGTTTTCACAAGGGTATGACTTTGTACCAGACGAAGCAATAGGTGTTGCTTCACTTATGAGTGAGAAAAATAAGTCAATCGAAGTATAGCAACTCATAACTGCCACAAAATATCATGTAATAATATTATGCTCAAGCTTTAAAATCCTAGGGCATGTTTACTAGCTTAAAAAGGTAAAGAAAGAGTTAAAAATGTTAAAGGTAAAGGTAAAAGATGGAAAGGGTAAGGATTGAGTCTTTCCCATTGATTGTTTTACTAATCATGGGTAAAGAGAAACAAAAATAAGTTTATTTTTCATTGATGTGTTTACTAACTATATGAAAAGAGAAAGAAACCTGTAAAATTACAAATTTATCCTCGTATGAACTTCTTTACCTTTCCGATTTTAATTGAAATTTAAAATACAATCAAAATATTTTCCCTACAATGTGAGTATTAATTTCCCTGCAATGTTTAGATCAAATTCATAAAATTATCCAAATAAGTAAACTACTAACAAATTGGAGCAATATTTCCAATAACCATTCTAATCAAAATATTTCAAATTAGAACATATTCTCTGGAGCAATATATCCAATACCCAATACCTATACTACATAAAAAAATATTACAAATTTTTTGGAGCAGTATTTCCAATACTCGTACTACATCAATATTTCCAAACCCATCCCAATCAGAACAAATTTCCAATACCCAAAATATTACAAATTATGCCAATACTACCTCACAAAACAGCCCCAGTACCCATCACCAAATCAAAATATCTCCAATTATCCCAAATTACCGTGATCATAACATATTTCCAACCCCACTACCAATCATAAAATCCTATCCATTATCCAACTTTCTAATCCTAAAAATATTATAAGCCATGCTCAAGTAAAATCTAGACATATTCATTCTTCTCCTCTGCATTTATTTTGAAGAATACTCTAAACAGATCATGATTTGTTGCTAAAATGTTTGTGGCACGAAATATTTCCAATGCGATGAAGCCATATATGTTAATCAGTTCATCATTAAGTCTACTTTGAAGCCATCCATCTATTTATCATTAGATAGCACCTCAACCAACCCAACAATGTTGGAAGTAATTGATGCAACAAATTCTGTCATGATTTTGAAATTGCTATTCATCTCATCCCCTTTTAGCGCTTCCTTTTACGACAGGTTTTAACGAGGGTATGACTCGTAACGGACGAAGCCCTGGGTGTTGTTTCACCTTATGACTGATCAAAATAAGTCAACTGAAGTAGAGCAACTCATATCTGCCACGAAGTATCATGTAATAGTATGATGCTCAAGCTTTTAACGCTTAAGAGCATGTTTACTGAGAAGGTAAAGAAAGGGATAAAAATGTTAAGGGTAAAGGTAAAAGATGGAAAGGGTAAGGAATGAGTCTTTCCCATTGATTTGTTTACTAACCGTGGGTAAAGGAAAACAAAAATATGTTTATTTATCAGTGATGTTTACTAACCATATGGAAAGGGAAAGAAACTTGTACAATTACAAATGTATCCTCTTATGGAATTCTTTACCTTTCCATTATTGAAATTCAAAATACAATCAAAATATTTTCCCTGCAATGTACGTATTAATATCTCTTCAATGTTTGGAGCAAATTCATAAAACTATCCCAATAAGAAAACTACTAAATGTTTGGAGAAATATTTCCAATACCCATACTACATCAAAATATTACAAACTAAAACATATTTTGTGGAGCAATATTTCCAATACCCAATACCAATAATACTACATCACAATATTACAAATTTTGTGGAGTAGTATTTCCAATACCCGTACTACATCTTTCTTTTTCCAAAACCCACCCCAATCAAAACATATTTCCAATACCCAAACTATTACAAATTATCCCAATACTACCTCACTAAACAGCCCCAGTACCCGTCACAAAATCAAAATATCTCCAATTATCCCAATTTACCGTGATCATAACATATTTCCAATACCACTACCCATCATAAAATCCTATCCATTATCCAACTTTCTAATCCTAAAAATTTTATAAGCCATGTTTAAGTAAAATCTGGACATATTCCTTCTTCTCCTCTGCATTTATTGTGAAGAATACCCTAAACAGATCATGATTTTTTGCCAAAATGTCTGTGGCACGAAATATTTCCAATGCGATTAAGCCATATATGTTAATCAGTTCATCATTACGTCTACTTTGAAGCCATCCATCTATTTATCATTAAATAGCACCTCAACCAACCCAACAATGTTAGAAGTAATTGATGCAACAGATTCTGGCATGATTTTGAAATTGTTATTCATCTCATCCCCTTTTAGCGCTTTCCTTTTACAACAGGTTTTAATGAGGGTAGGACTCGTAACGGACGAAGCCCTGGGTGTTGTTTCACCTTATGAGTGATCAAAATAAGTCAATTGAAGTAGAGCAACTCATATCTGCCACGAAGTATCATGTAGTAGTATGAGGCTCAAGCTTTTAACGTTTAAGAGCATGTTTACTAACTTGAAAAGGTAAAGAAAGGGATAAAAATGTTAAGGGTAAAGGTAAAAGATGGAAAGGGTAAGGAATGAGTCTTTCCCATTGATTTGTTTAATAACCGTGGGTAAAGGAAAACAAAAATAAGTTTATTTATCGGTGATGTGTTTACTAACCATGTGGAAAGGGAAAGAAACTTGTACAATTACAAATTTATCCTTTTATGAAATTCTTTACCTTTCCATTATTGAAATTCAAAATACAATCAAAATATTTTCCCTGCAATGTGCGTATTAATTTCTCTTTAATGTTTGGAGCAAATTCATAAAATTATCCCAATAAGAACACTACTAAATATTTGGAGAAATATTTCCAATACCCATACTACATCAAAATATTACAAACTAAACCATATTTTGTGGAGCAATATTTCCAATACCCAATACCACTAATACTACATCACAATATTACAAATTTTGTGGAGCAGTATTTCCAATACCAGCACTACATCAATATTTCCAAACACACCCCAATCAAAACATATTTCCAATACCCAAAATATTACAAATTATCCGAATACTACCTCACAAAACAGCCCCAGTATCCATCACAAAATCAAAATATTTCCAATTATCCCAAATTACCGTGATCATAACATATTTCAAACCCCAATACCCATCATAAAATCCTATCCATTATCCAACTTTATAATCCTAAATATCTTATAAGCCACGCTCTAGTAAAATATGTACATATTCATTCTTCTCCTCTCCATTTATTGTGAAGAATACCCTAAACAGATCATGAATGTTGCCAAAATGTCTGTGGCACGAAATATTTCTAATGTGATTAAGCCATATATGTTAATCAGTTCATCCTTAAGTCTACTTTGAAAGCCATCCACCTATTTATCATTAGATAGAACCTCAACTGACCCAACAATGTTGGAAGCAATTGATTCAACCAATTCTGTCATGATTTTGAAATTGCTATTAATCTCATCCCCTTTTAGCGCTTTCCTTTTACGACAGGTTTTAACGAGGGTATGACTCGTACCGGACGAAGCCCTGGGTGTTGTTCCGCCTTATGAGTGATCAAAATGAGTCAATCGAAGTAGAGCAACTCATATCTGCCACAAAATATCATGTAATAGTATGAGGCTCAAGCTTTTAACGCTTAAGATCACGTTTACTAACTTGGAAAAGTAAAGAAATGGATAAAAATGTTAAAGGTAAAGGTAAAAGATGGAAAGGGTAAGGAATTAGCTTTCCCATTGATTTGTTTACTAACCATGGGTAAAGGAAAACAAAAATAAGTTTATTTCTCGGTGATTTGTTTACTAACCATATGGAAAGGGAAAGAAACTTGTACAATTACAAATTCATCCTCTTATGAAATTCTTTACCTTTCCATTATTGAAATTCAAAATACAATCAAAATATTTTCCCTGCAATGTGCATATTAATTTCTCTTCAATGTTTCGAGCAAATTCATAAAATTATTACAATAAGAACACTACTAAATTTTTAGAGAAATATTTCCAATACCCATACTACATCAAAATATTACAAATTAAAACATATTTTGTGGAGCAATATTTCCAATATCTAATACCAATAATATTACATCAAAATATTACAAATTTTCTTGAACAGTATTTCCGATACCCGTACTGCATCAATATTTTCAAACTCATCCCAATCAGAACATATTTTCAATACCCAAAATATTGCACATTATTCCAATACTACCTCACAAAACGGCCCCCGTATCCATCACAAAATCAAAATATTTCTAATTATCCCAAATTATCGTGATCATAACATATTTTCAACCCCAATACCCATCATAAAATCCTATCCATTATCCAACTCTATAATCCTAAATATCTTATAAGCTATGCTCTAGTAAAAACCTGGACATATTCCTTCTTCTCCTCTGCATTTATTGTGATGAATACCCTAAACAGATCATGATTTGTTGCCAAAATGTCTGTGGCACGAAATATTTCCAATGCGATTAAGCTATATATGTTAATCAATTCATCCTTAAGTCTACATTGAAAGCCAGCCACCTTTTTATCATTAGATAGCATCTCAACCCACCCAACAGTGTCGGAAGCAATTGATGCAGCTGATTCTGTCATGATTTTAAAATTGCTATCCATCTCATTCCCCTTTTGGCGCTTTCCTTTTATGATAGGTTTTCACGAGCGTATGACTCGCACCTGACGAAGCCCTGGGTGCTATTTCACCTTATGAGTGAGCAAAATAAGTCAATCGAAGTCGAGTAACTCATATCTGCCACGAAATATCATGTAATAGTATGAGGCTTAAGCTTTTAATGCTTAAGAGCATGTTTACTAACTTGGAAAGGTAAAGAAAGGGATAAAAAAGTTAAAGGTAAAGGTAAAAGATGGAAAGAGTAAGGAATGAGTCTTTCCCAAATATTTGTTTACTAACCATGGGTAAAGGAAAACAAAAATAAATTTATTTCTCTGTGATGTGTTAACTAACCATATGGAAAGGGCAAGAAACTTGCACAATTATAAATTTACCCTCTTATGAAATTCTTTACCTTTCCATTATTGAAATTCAAAATACAATCAAAATATTTTTCCTGCAATGTGCGTATTAATTTCTCTGCAATGTTTGGAGCAAATTCGTAAAATTATCCCAATAAGAACACTACTAACTTTTTGAAGCAATATTTCCAATACCCATACTACATCAAAATATTATAAATTAAAACATATTTTGTGAAGCAATATTTCCATTACCCAGTACCAATAATACTACATCAAAATATTACAAATTTTCTAGGCCAGTATTTCCAATACCCGTACTACATCAATATTTCCAAACCCATCCCAATCAGAACATATTTCCAATACTTAAAATATTACAAATTATCCCAATACTACCTCACAAAACAGCCCCAGTACCCATTACAATATCAAATTATTTCCAGTGATCCCAAATTATCGTGATCAGAACATATTTCCAACCCCAGTACCCATCATAAAATCCTATCCATTACCCAACTTTCTAATCATAAAAATATTATAAGTCATGCTCTAGGAAAATCTGGACATAATCCTTCTTCTCCTCTCCATTCATTGTGAAGAATACCATAAACAGATCATGATTTGTTTCCAAAATGTTTGTGGCACGAAATATTTACAATGCAGTTAAGCCCTATATGTTAATTAGTTCACCCTTAAGTTAAGCCCTATATGTTAATTAGTTCACCCTTAAGTCTACTTTGAAAGTCAGTTACCTTTTTATCATTAGATATTACCTCAATAAATCCAGCAATGTTTGGAGTAATTACTGCAACAGATTCTTCCGTGACTTTTAAATTGTTATTCATCTCATCCAATTTTAGCGCTTTCCTTTTACGATCATTTTTCACGACGGTAGGACTGGTACCAGACAAAGCAACATATGTTACTTCACCTTATGAGTGAGCAAATTAACTCAATCGAAGTAGAGCAACTCATATCTGCCATGAAATATCATGTAATAATATAAAGTTCAAGCTTTTAAAGCCTAAGAGCATGTTTACTAACTTGGCGTAGGTAAAGAAAGAGTTAAAATGTTAAAGGTAAATGTAAAAGATGGAAAGGGTTAGGAATGAGTCTTTCCCATTTATTTGTTTACTAACCATGGGTTAAGGGAAACAAAAATAAGTTTATTTCCCATTGATGTGCTTACTAACCATATGGAAAAGGAAAGAAACTTGTACAATTATAAATTTATCCTCTTATGAAATTCTTTACCTTTCCAGTTTTAAGTGAAATTCAAAATACAATCAAAATATTTTCCCTGCAGTGTGAGTATTGATTTCCTTGCAATGTTTGGAGCAAAGTAATAAAATTATCCCAATCAGAACATTACTAACTCTCCGGAGCAATATTTTCAATACCGATGTTGCATCAAAATATTAAAAATTAGAACATATTTTCCAGAGCAATATTTCCAACACCTAATACCCATACTACATCACAATATTACAAACTTTCTGGAGCAATATTTTCAATACCTGTACTACATCAATATTTCCAATACCCATCCCAATCAGAACATATTTCCAATATCCAATATATTACAAATTATCTCAATACTACATCGTAAAACAGCCCCAGTACCACAACAAAATCAAAATATTTCCAATTATCCCAAATTACCGTGATCATAACATATGTCCAACCCCAATAGCCATCACAAAATCTTATCCATTACCCAACTTTCTAATCCTAAAAATCTTATAAGCCATGCTCTAGTAAAATCTGGACATATTCCTTCTTCTCCTCCGCATTCATTGTAAAATACCTTAAGTAGATCATGCTTCGTTGCTAAAATGTTTGTGGCACGGAATATTTCCAATGTCGTTAAGCCCTCTATGTTAATCAATTCACCCGAAAGTCTACTGTGAAAGTCAGCCACTTCTTTATCATTAGATAGCACCTCAGTCAATCAAGCAATGTTTGGAGTAATTGTTGCAACAGATTCTACCATGATTTTGAAACTGCTATTCATCTCATCCACTTTTAGCGCTTCCTTTTACGACCAGGTTTCACGTAGGTAAAACTGGTACCGGATGAAGCAACGGGTGTTGGAGCGTATTGTTGAATAAATGAAATCTCATCATCTTCAGATAGACTCTCGGTTCTAAAGTCTATCAGAACATCGTCATTATGTATATCTTGAGATTGCTCCATTCTTGCTTCCTCATTATCATCATCATCATCATCATCAGTCACTACATCAGCCACATCTGCACGATCATTTTCATATATTTCTATTAATGCATAATAATATGGGAATGATTTGCCATACAACCCACCAACGTCCTTATAAGTCAACATTTGATAAAAGAATGACATGTTTAGCTAGCAACATTTAACATAGGATCTAAAACTGAAATTTTGATCCAATAATCTAAAACTGAAATTTTACCTTCACCCAAATATCATATGCAGATTTTTCACATTACAACATCATTTGTTCATCATTACATCCAAACCTACTTATACTTAACATGTCACGTAAAGCACTATATTTCAGCTTCGAATACTTCACTCGTGACTCAATATGAGGTAATGCCTTCAATCAGAACAAGGTAACTTGACTTGCATCATCTCCTCGAGTTGATCATAATTACCATTCTTAAACTCATTGTCAACGCGCCATTTAGCATTCTGGTTCAACTCAAGTAATGACTCCACAAGCACCTTATCCTCTTTTAGTGTCCAATAATGCTTATTTATACCCCTTCCTCTTTGAATGTTTGTGCTGCTACTCATTCTTTAAAACACACACTTAGTTACCAAAAGCACCAGTTAACAAATAAGTATGAGTAAATAAGAGCTAGAAGAATAAATAAGACACACACTTTAAAACAAAAATAAGTCTAATAGATCACTAACCTTAAGTCAATAAATCAGCCAAAATTGTCATAAATGTCGAACCCATAATAAGTCACAATACAATAAAATAAACATAAATAGCATAAAAAGTCTCTCAATAAGAATGAACACATCCAAATCATATAAAAAAAAGTTATACTCCATTTGCTCGCCAAGTATTAAAGATCGATGCAAAATTTGTCTCCATATAGTCCAATCGTCTTATGTTCCAATTGCACTAACGTAGTCATTGTCAATGTAGCTCTCTTCATAAGTTGGTTGTTGACTATCCAATTCATGTTCCATGGGATCCACAGGCATATGTTTACGTATGAAGTTATGCAACATACAACAAAAATATATTATTTGTAGCAATCCAAAACTTCGTTCTATGAATTTCTAGCTTTTGCATGTTTCCACTTGAATATTTCTTCTAGGGTAGCAGGTCGACAACCATCTCGCCAATCACTGTGGTGATATCGTTGCCCTCTAAAAGGCGTTAAAAACCCACTACAATTGCTGTAACCAGCATCAACTAGGTAATAATAACCAAAATTGGAAACGTAAGTATATCACCATGATGTAAATCTAAGAAAATGTGTTATAAGCATGAACCCAACTTGTTGACTAGTAAATTACCATGAGGTACTTTTAAGCCGTTTCTTCTACTTATTGCATCTCTTAGCACCCGACCATCATGTGTTGAGCCCTCCCATCCAAGTAATATATAAATGAAGTGTAGTTCTTGAGAGCAAACTCCTAAGACATTGGTTGCAATTTGATTTTTCCTGTTTCTATACCTTGGTTTACCCGCTTCAGGCACACGTACATTAATATGGTTCTAAATCTACTTTCAAAATTACACATACCTTAAACCACTTTCACCTTTTGTCCATAGAATTTTACAAAACAAGCTCAGGTGATTTCCAAAATTCTTTTTGACAAAGAATCATTCCTCTTATACATGCATGAAAGTACTTACTAATGGTCCATGCCGATCTTCTAAAGTTGAAACTTATTACCCGATTCTTGACATGGTGAGCAAGAATCTGTAAAAGATTGCAACCATTTCCTCAACAGACATATTCCTTGTACTTCTTAATTCTCCTTTAGTTGATAGTAGGTGACATGGCCTTTTAAATGAATATATATCCATTCTAAGTTGTGACACATAAGTCATATCCCTTGATTATACTAAGTCATATAAGTGTTTCATTTGATTGTACACCTTAATCATTTCAATTCTTGGCTTTCTACATTGATTTTGGTAATACTTGTATGCATAAACATAACTAATAGCACACATAATAAAATACATGCATATATAATCATTACTAATGTGTTGATTGTGACAAGAATTTTCTTCTTCATCGACAAACATAATCGTGCCATATCTACATAAAAGAGAATGAATCAATAAATCATCCAAAACATCATAGTGAAACAGAAGAGAATCACATAATAGTGACAAATCTACGTAACAGAGAGGTCTTGACAGAGTCGTCGTGGTATGGTTCTTTATCACTTGGATAAGGCCCTATGCTTTACTTCTTTTCTCGATACTTGGTCTCGGGCCTCTTGCATTACTCTACTGAGATTACATTCAGATCATCATCCATTATTGGTTTTGTATTCTACATGCATTTTTACGGGAGCTCAGTTTTTCAGATTTCAGGGTATGTGGGTTTCCCATCCCTCTTTCATTGGCTTGGTACATTTATTTTGCTCAACTTATATTGCTAGAAGTGGTACAAGGGTTTTTTATCAGAAGTTAAAGCTTCTTATGCCAGCATTCAGAAAATGGAATTGGGAGATTTTTGGAAATCTTGCCCTGAATGTTTCCAAAGCTAATGAGAAAGGACAATCATCCAAGATAAGATCAGATTTGAGGGCTTCTCTGATACTATTTTCCAACTTGAATCTGATGTTCTGCTAACTTAGTTATGGCCCTAAGAAGACATGATGTTTCTTGAGAGAAAAAAATAGGCCCAAATGTCTTATAGAGGGTGATCGAAACTCTAACTTATTTCATTTTTTGCTTAAACGTAAAGGGAGCAATAAGCATTTTTCTTCCATGAAAATTGGTGAGGAGATTTTTTATGATCTGGTTGAAATTGGTGAGCATGTCGTATCATTTTATCAACAACTTTTTTCAGATTCTGCTGACTGTTTGTTAAGATTTTACTATCATTTGAGGGCATGTTCCTTCTTTGGTCAATGATGTGGACAATGCATCGCTTCTTCAGGTTCCTTCTTCTAATGAGGTAAGAAAGACTGTGTTTGACATGGATTCTCTTAGTGCTCCAAGTCTAGATGGCTTTTCAGGTAAAATTTATCACCATTGTTGGGATAATGTGGGATCAGATTGGTTAATTGATCATAGATACATAAAGTAATATTATTTGACATCTCAATAAAATGTTCATTTATTATGTAGAAGAGTGTATTAATGGTATCATACATTGTTTCTTAATCCTCCCTAATAATTAGGGTTCTTTCAGCATCAATATTTATTGCTGTAAGGATAATATTTTTAGATTCTTCAGTGAGATGTTTCTCCTACCAGGAATAAAGCATTTTTGTGAATCATGTAACTAAAAGCTTTATAACCACATTGTGAGGTAAATTTGTGTGGTAATGTAATTGTTGGATACCATAGCCATTTGCTGTAATTTGTTGTGGACTTCATGTTCTGAAAGTCCATCAATATTCAATTCATATATTTTTTCAGCAGAAATAAAGAATTGATTAACAAAAGATGATTCATTAATTTAGATGTCTGAAGGATAGGCTTTCCAGTTTATTAATTTCTAAAATTTTAAATGTTTCTTCAATATTATGAATGTTTGAAGATTCATGAATTACAGATGATTCATAGGTGGAATCTAACCTATGACATTCTAATTCAGAACTACTATATTGGTTAATTACCTTAATAGAAAAAGATGACTCAACGGATTTATTCTTCAATTCTTGAAACATATTATCATTCTTTTAATTGAGGGGGACAATATTTTGAGTGGCTTTGTCTAAAAGATTTATTAAAGACGTTTCATTTAGGGATTCATTAGGTTTAGACTCATGAATCATCAATCTTATTCTCAATTTTATATAATTATTTTCTTATTGTTATTAAACTATGATTAGTGTAATTAAGTTGTTCAACAATTTTTGTTAGGTTCTTCATCCTTTGAAATCTTAAAAGGAGAAGCAATGATTAGATTATTTTATGATTAATTATAATTTTTTCAGATGGTGGATGGCTAGTACTAGCAGTCACACAACTAGAATCTTCTTTGACCCATTTGGTCTTAGAAATAACTTTGATATTCTTTTTATAAATATCTTCAATATAATCAAGGAAGAACATGTCAATTCTAAATTCTTGCATGAACACTTATTGCGTCTATTGACATTGACTATGTCATTCATGTGCTGGGTTAAACCCTCCCAATCGAGATTGTATTCTTCGTTTAAGGTACCTTAATTTAAAATTAATAGTTAAAGTATTAGTAGGAGGTAAAGATCAGAGGCAGTTGGTGATTCAAATTCGTCAGATTGTTGAGTCTTATTATCAAAGATTTGGTAACTGACTTGAAAATTTGTAGCTATGCCTTTTAGTATTAAATTTTTTATTTTTTAATTCTTGTTCTAATTGTTGAATTATATGATCTTATCTGATATTAACTGTGGATTGAGAAAAGGAACTCCTAGGAGTACTAGATTGGCTAGACTCCTAATTTGGGGATTGGGTTGGAAACTAATTTTAACAGTACCATCTATGTACTGTTGAATATAGTCAATATCATCAATTGGTCTTTGAATTGGAGTGGGTTGACTTTCATCTGTTAAAAGCTAATAGTAGACAAAGTAATATCGGATCACCTAATTATTTTAGAGATTCTAATATTAACATTACTTTGACTAGATTGAATCAACAGAGTTTGATTTTTTGGACTTCTATTAATGGCTTGAAATTTCATATAGATTTTGGTTACTTTGTAATGCATTCTAAAAATCAAAGTTAGGGGTTGGACACCTTCAAGGATTTGGTATCCACTAGTTTTGATATTCAAAGTTAAAGCTTTCAGAATATGGGGATCTCTTAAACTAACAGACAAATCTGAAAAGCAATTAAAATGGCTTGGGCCATTACAAAGTGAAGATTTAATTAATCCTACAATACTATCATCAAAATTTATAAATCTCGCATCACGTAAGGCTAACAAGACAAATGTATTTAGGCCTCTCTTTGTAAGTGGTTGAACTCCAATATGGACTAAACCAAAGTGAAGGAAATTGTATCCTTCTTCAATGTGATGTTTAATTACATTAGATGAAAGTAATTGGCAAGTTTCATGCTCTTTCCTAAGATTATATATTTTTTCAATTTTTTTAACACGATGCTAAGACTTGAAGAAAGCAACAGACCATGTTGTTTTATAAATTTCTTTACTAAGGATTTTAGGTATATTCTATACATTATGATCTATATGATCATCTGTTAAATATTTAAAATGTTCTTCATTAATTATCTGAGACTGTAGACCTACTATTACAAGATAAATTACTTCTAAATAACCTTCTCATTGCTCAAGATAATTAAATTATTCTTATGATTAAAAATTTCATCATGTATATTGATTATCAAACATGCTATGACTTTTACAACCTCCTATGAAGCTTAACTCTTCTCCCCTTTACTTCTACAACTACCCTACCCTCGAGATTTATGCCTCTAAAAGGTCTTATTGGGGTGCATGAAGAAAACCTAATAGAAACTGATATGTGAGATTTACAGATTAAAAAAATCAAAGAATGACATAGAAATAATCAAGCATAAAAATAACCATCCACTATGATGTAGAGTCAGATTAAATAGAAATAATTAAGCAAGTAAATAACAATAGTAACAATAACCAGCCGCATGGGCGGTGAAGAACAATAATTAACCAGGTCTTAAACAAGTATTAAACAGTAAATACCCTACAAGGTTTGGCTTTGATACTAAAAGAGATGAAATTACGATTTAGTGTCAAGACATGGTAAAAAAGAAAGAATTATTTTGATAATTGAAGTAAAATTATTGTTGCTTACTTGCTTAATTATTTCTATTTAATCTGACTCTCCGCCTAAGTGACTGATTATTTTTATACTTGATTATTTCTCTATAATGTTTGATTTTCTAATCTGTGAATTTGACGAATCAATTTCTATTGGTTTACTTTAGGCACCCTAATAAGACCTTTTAAAGGCGTAAATCCTGAGTGTAGGGTAGCGTAGAGGTAAATGGGATAAAAGTTAAGCTTCATAAGAGGTTGTAGAAGTCATAGTAGGTTTGATAATCAAAATACATGATGAAATTTTTAATCATAAGAATAATTTAGTTATCTTAAGCAATGAGTAGGTTATTAGAAGTAATTCGTCTTATAAAAGTAGGTCTATAATGAATAGAATCTCATATATAATTGATGAAGAACATTTTGAATATTTAGCAGATGATCATGTAAATCATAAGATATAGAATATAACCAAAATTCTTAGAAAAGAAATTTATAATCAAAATGGTTTGTTGCTTCCTTCAAGCCTCAACATCATGTTAAAACAATTGAAAGATATATGATTTTGGGAAAGAGCATGAAACTTGTCAATTACTTTCATCTAATGCAATTAAACATCACATTGAAGAATGATAAAATCTCATTCACTTTGGTTAGTCCAATTGGATTTAAACCACTCACAAAGATAGGCTTGAATGCCTCTGTCTTATTAGCCTTGCATGATGCAAGATTTACAAATTTTGATGATAATATTTTAGGATTAATTGAATCTTCACTTTATAATGGTCCAATTCATTTTGATTATTTTTCAGATTTTTCTGTTAGTTTAACTGATCCCCATATTCTGAAAGCTTTAACTTTGAATATCAAAACTAGTGAATATCAAATCCTTGAAGGTGTCAGCCCCTAGCTTTATTTTTAGAATACATTATAAAGTAACCAAAACTAATATGAATTACCAAGCTATCAATAGAAGTCTAAATAATCAAACTTTGTTGATTCAATCTAGTCAAAGTAATGCTAATATTAGGACCCCTTAAACAATTAGGTAGTCTGATATTAGTTTGTCTACAAATTGACTTTTAAAAAATGAAAGCCAAACCCATTTTGATTCAAAGATCAATTGAAGATATTGACTACATTCAACAATACATGGATGGTACTGTTAAAATTAATATTCAATTTCAATCCTCAAATTAGGGAGTTTAGTCAGTCTAGCACTCCTAGGAATTCCTTTTCTGAATCTACAGTTAATATTAATCAAGACCTTAGAGTTCAAAAATTAGAACAAGAATTAAAAAATTTAATACTAAAAGGCATAGGCACAAATTCCCAAGTCAGTCAGCCAATCTTTGATATTAAGACTAAATAATCTAACGAATCTGAATCACCAACTGCCTCTGATTTTCAAGGAGCTTTACCTCCCGTTAATCCTCAACTCTTAGTTTTAAATTTAGGTACCTTAAACAAAGAATACAAGCCTGATTAGGAGGGTTTAACCCAACACATGAATGACCCAACCAATCTCAATAGACACAATAGGTTTAGAGAAACTTACAATATGGGTCAAAGAAAATTATCCTTGCTAAATGGAAGGCGTCCATGCAAGAATTTAGAATTGACATGTTTATCCTTGATTATATCGATTGTATTTATGAAAAGAATATCAAAATTATTTCTAAGACCAAATGGGTCAAAGAAAATTTCAGTTGGGTGACTGCTAGCCATCCCCAATCTAAAAAAATTATAATTAATCATAAAAAAAACTAATCACTGCTTCTATTTTTAAGATTTCAAAAGATGAAGAACTCAATAAAAAAGTTGTTAAACAACTTAATTACACTAATCAAAGTTTAATAACAATAGAAAAATATTTAGATAAAATTGAGAATAAGGTTGATGATCTTCTTGAGTCTAAATCTAATGAATCCCTGAAAGAAACACCTTCGATAAATCTTTCACAAAACCACTTTAAATATTGTTCGCCTCAATAAAAATTTTGATAAAATGGTTCAAGATTTTAAGAATAAATCAATTGAGTCATCTTGTTCAGTGAATGTAATTAACCAAGATAGTAGTTCTGAATCAGAAAGTCATAGGTCAGACTCCACCTATGAATATTCCATAATTCATGAATCTTCAAACAATCATAATATTGAAGAAATATTTAAAAATTTAGAAATTAATAAACTGGAAAGGAAGTGGCATAACAAACATATTCCTCCAGACATCCAAATTATTGAATCATCTTTAGTTAACCAATTCTTTGTTTCTGCTGAAAAATTATATGAATCGAATACTGATGGACTTCTAGACAGTAAGTCCTCAATAAATTGCAACACATGGCTATGGTAGCCAATAGTTACATTACCACACACAATTTTCTTAATAATGAGGTTATAAAGCTTTTAGTTACATGACTCATAGGAATGCTTCATTCCTGGTGGGATAAATCTCACTAAAGAAACTAAAAATACTATCTTTACAGCAATAAAAATTGATTTTGATGGCCTAAATTCTTAGAGAGAATCAAGAAACAATGCCTGATGCCATTAATATACTCTTCAACACAATAATTGAACATTTCATTGGGATGCCAAGTAATGTTACTTCCCGTATCCATGAACAAATAACCAATCTTAGGTTTCCTACCCTAACTGACTTTGATTGGTACAAAAATGTATTTTTGTCAACAATAATGTCTAGAAATGATAGTTAATCAATCCTTTTGGAAATAAAAATTCATAAATGGCTTACCAAATTTGTTTGCTCATAAAATTAGAACCGTCCTTAGTAATACTTAGTAATGAACTAAGAAATATAGACTACAATAGTCTCACCTGTAGTATCATCATCACCAAAATACAAAAGGAATGTTTAAGAATGTCCATTGATATGAAAATTAACAAACAAATTAAAAAAGAAAAGAAAACTATCAAATATGAATTAGACAATTTTTGTGAGTAATACGGACTACTTGCTATTGCTGCTTCCCAAAAGAATAGGAAAAATTCCCAACTTAATCCTAGAAAAATTTATAAACCCTATAGGAGAAATTCCACATATAGAAAAATAAAAATTTTTCCAAACAATTCTTTAAGAATAAAAATTATTCAAGAAGAAACCCTAATAAATAATTTATTGTTAAAAATAAAATCAAGTGTTTTAAGTGTGGCTAAAATGGTCATTTTTCCAACACTTTTCAAGTCAAAAATAAAATTAATCAATTAGAAATCTTTGACAAAGAAAAACAAGAATTGTTTAGAATTATAGAAATCATAAATTACTATGAAAGTAGTAATAGGATTTAGAAGAATTTGAATCCTCTGAATTTGACGAATTAAAGTCTTCAAGTTCTGACAGTGATTCTCTTAACATCTCTATGAGATGAAATGATAGTTAGAATTGAGAATCTTGAATTAAAACAAGATTACCTAGAAAGACTTAGGAAGATAATTCAAAAGAAAGAAAATACTACATCTAATAATAATATTGTAAGCCTTCACAAACCCTTGAAAAATTCAACAAAATTAAAGGAAATGAAAAAGAAGTTACTCTTTAGGAACTTTAAAAAAGTATTAAAATTGAAATAAAAGAATTAAAAGACTCAAACACATAAATAAAAAAAGAATTATTTTTAAAAAAAATAGAAAATTTAATTAAAAATCATGAATCCAGTGAACAAGGAGAACCTAGTAAATCTCCAATTTTTGATAATAAGATTGAAGAACTTGTTGTCAGCATACAAACTGATGACAACTTCCTTAAAACTCTTAATCACATTAATTTGAAGAAATGACACATAATCAGAATAATAATCCCAGATTTTGATTTTACCTCAATGGCTCTTATTGATTTAGTTGTTGATTTGAATTGTATGCAAGAAGGATTTGTTCCTACCAAGTACTTCAAGAAGACAAAAGAATATTTGTCATCTGCCAATGGTACTAGAATGCATATCAATTATGAAATCCTCAAACTTCATCTTTGTCAAGACATTGTATATTCTAAAACATCATTTGTCTTAGTAAAAAAATATGATAGACAAATCATTATGGGTTTACCATTCATCTATCTTGTGTATCCTTTTACAACAAAAAATGATGTGATCATTACTTATCCCATGGATAAACCAGTCAAATTTCAATTTCTTTCTTTTTCTCACAATGAAAAATTGAAAACTTAAAACAAAATTCTATTTATAAAACTGTGTATTTGATTTCTTGTAAAGAAAAATAATTATGTTTTACGCAAGATGAAATACAATTTAAAAGAATTGAAAAACAACTTCAAAATCCTGTTCTTCAAAAACTTTAGAATCTTTGATGATAAAATTTGTAAAAAATTGTGTGTTTATATTCCTAATGCTAACATCATAGTGTCAGTCTACCTTACATTAAGGGATTTTATGATAAGAATATCCCTACCAAGGTAGACCAATTCAGATGAATTCTAAAATACTTGAATTCTATAAGAACGAATTATATAACTTCTTAATAAAAATATTATTAGAAAAATTAAATCACCTTGGTCTTACTCGGCCTTTTATGTCCAGAAGGCCAGCGAAATTGAATGAAGATTCCCCATATTAGTAATTAATTAAAAGTCATTTAATAATATTTTGGACCCAATAAGATATCTTATATCAAACAAAAGAGACATAATCAACAGACTTCGAGATGATGTTGTATCATCTAAGTTTGACATAAAATCTAGATTCTGACAAGTCTAGATAAATGAAATTGATTTACAAAAATGCATTTGTAACTCCATTTGGTCACTACAAATGAAATGTAATGCCTTTTGATCTTAAAATGCTCCAAGTTAATTCTAGATCATAATGAATGAAATCTTCAACCAATTTCCTGATCTCTCAATTGTTTATATGGATGATGTTCTTATTTTCTCGAAATAGATAGATCAGTATTGGAAACATCTTGAATTGTTTGCTAAGATAATAAAACAAAATGGTTTAGTCATCTCTGCAAGTAAAATCAAATTATTTCAATCTAAGATCAGATTTCTAGGATTTGAAATATATCATTCTATTATTATATATCATTTTTACAACAATTTGAGAATTAATTGCAAGCCTCAATTTGAAAAGCTTAAGTAAAATCCCTTCAATGGACAACTGTCCATACCAATTTAATTAAAAAAATTAAAACTCTTAACTTGTCTTGACATCCCTACTAATAATTTTTTTGAAATTGTCCAAACGGATGCCTGTGAAGTTGGATATAGAGGTATCTAATTACAAAAAATCTCTCCAGAAGCACCTATACAAATTGTTAGGTTAATGTCTGGAACTTGGACTATCTCAAATTCATTATAGTACTATTAAGAAGGAAATTTTAGTTGTTGTATTATGTATTAAAAAATCCCAAGATGATTTATTGAATAAAAAATTCTTTTGAAAATTGAATGTAAGTCTGCAAAACATTTTTTGAAAAAAGATGATTCCAAACAAATTTTTACCAGATGGCAGTCTATTCTTACCTTTTTTATTTTGATATTAAATTTATTCAAGGCATTAATAATTCAATTCCCGACTTCCTTACTCGTGAATTTTTGCAGGGTTGTCAAGATGATGTCTAGGCCCCAGGCCTAAAAAAATATAATCTAAGGGGAGTCTTCGACTCCATAATTGGCCCTTAAGGCCTAAATGAGGATTCTTCTACTCCTAACCAAACTCAGTTAGAAATACTTAGGTCCATTAGACCAAATTAACAATCTACCTTAATCAACCAATTAGATCCTTTCTGAATTACTCAACCTTTTGATGTCCAATCGCTCAACCAACCAATTACAAAATATAAAAAAAAAATCTTCTTATTTTTGAAAAATTCCTAGCAAAACTTTTTTCATATTGAGCCTCCATTTGCTCATTTGAAGGATCCGACTCAGATTTCCAGAGCCCATTTTATTCATGACTTTTACTATGCCCCTGGACATAAGGACAAAAATCTCAGTTTCTATAGAAACATTCTCTTAGAAACAAAATCCATTAAGCCCAATCAAAAGCTTGGAAGGAAGGATCCTCCATCATTCATTTTGGATTCTCAAAATCATGACCATGGAGGATTGGAAAGTCTATTCTACAACTTTCAAAAATCTTTTAAATAAAAAATAATATAATTATTTTAACTATATTAATGTTTGGCATACAATTTTCTGCATCAAAAAAATTATTTTTCCCACTCGTGGTTCTTAAATTTTGATAAAAATTTCAAAATTAGTTTTCCAAAATGGTTCTTAAGATGATGGTACATTCATGGTCTTGTCTTAGAATTATTTCCAATCGATTTTCAACAATGTTTCAACTTAGTTTTAAAAGTATACAAGCCTTCACCAATTGAGATCTCATTTCCCCAAATACTTTACTTTTCAAATAAATTTAAAATACATTGGATCCTAAAATGACAATATTCAATTGAAGATGGAATCATCACCCGAAACTTTTATGTTAAATGATGGGATAAATCCAATACCCAGAAAATCATTTCTTCCATTAACTATGAATTTGCAAATATCCATCCAAACCTAAGGTTGGCAAACCCTTATCCCCAGGCTCATTAAAAATTAATGAGCCCATTAAGCCAAATCTACAATCCAAACCATCTAGTTCAAATCTTCCAAAGACTCTTAATCTGAATCAAAACCCATTCAAAGAAAAAATCAAAAGCCAAAGCCGCAAAACCTAAATCCAAACTGAAGCAAGAATTAATTCAAAAAATGCTTCCACTTTTGGAGGACAATAAAAATTCTGACTCTGATTCATCTGTAGAGCCAAGTCACCCCAATAAAACCAAATGTCCAAAAATCTCAATCATCCAAAAGGGCTACCTCTCAGCAACTGAAGGACCAGAATACCTAAAAGGATCGCGACATACCACAATGGGTCTATGACGCATTTTAGGACTCTCAAGACCCATTTGATGATATCAATCTCAGTGATGATGAATAATTAAAAGAATTTATCCTTGGAAAAATGTCAATATTGAAAAAAAAGAAGAAAAAAGAAAATAAAAATAAAAAGAAACACAAAATAATATATGATTAAATAGAAGAATTTATCCTTGTCGAAAAGCCAAAAATTCTAACAAATTGGTTGAATGTATCATTAGCAAAATGTCAATGAAGGAAACAAGAAGTTATAAGAATAAAAATTTCAAATATCATGATGACTCTCCAACATGCAAATAAGCGAGCAATTGTCATGATTATTTTTCAAGACAACAATTATGACTTCTCCAACATTAAGCAATAATTAAGATACGGATTTCAAGATAGCAATTATCAAAAGAATCATTATATTTTGTCTTCTTTTGGAATTATTATACTAGTTGTCAAATAATTAGGCAATTATTTATCTTTTTTAGTCTTAGTCAAAAGTGATAATGTAAAATATTTTTATTTTTGTAGAAAATAATAGTACAGGTAAATGATGAGTTTTCAATGATGGGTTCTCAATGAACTCCACTTTCCTTGCCTATAAATAGGCTGCCCTCTCCCATTTTTTTCTCAGAACTTGTTTTCCACTCATAGCAATTTTGAGAGAACACATTGTTTTAAAAATAAAGCATTCTTCTTCCTCCTCTTTTGTAATTTTTCTTCTTCTTCATCAACATCAATTAGTGAGCGGGAGCACTAATTAATTATTGTAAGACAATTTGAATATATATATAGTAGAAAAAACTTACAAGTATATATATATATATATATATATATATATAGTAAACTAAAACTTACAAGTATATATATAGTGAACTAAAACTTACAAGTATATATATATA
Source organism: Datisca glomerata (assembly GCA_003255025.1). Classification (NCBI taxonomy): domain Eukaryota; kingdom Viridiplantae; phylum Streptophyta; class Magnoliopsida; order Cucurbitales; family Datiscaceae; genus Datisca; species Datisca glomerata. The sequence goes on from QANY01002702.1 coordinate 52,526, forward strand.
GTAAACTAAAACTTACAAGTATTCAAATTGTTTTACTATAATTAATATATATATATATATTGTTATTTAGAGTTCTCGTTTTATTTATGAATTCATTTAATTTTTGAATGAAAATGGTATTTCTTACAGGTGTATTAAAATTGACATGAGTGGAATTTAATAGCGGCTTATCACTACTATAAAAAGGAGTTTTTTATAGGGGCAGAAAATCCTATAAAATGCCAAGTTTTTTATAGGGGCAAAAAACCCTATAAATATCAGTTTTTTCACAGGAACAAAGACCACTATAAAAAATCAGATCTTTTATAGGAATTCTAGAACCCTATAAAAGACCCAGGTCCTATTATAGCATCGGAGAAACAAAGCTTTTCGAAACGCTAAAAAATGTATTTTTTAGGGTTTTCCTCCCCTATAAAAGACCCTTTCTATTGTAGTGCTTGGTCACTATGTCAAGTACCTAGTTAATGTACTAGTGTATTTGAAGTGCATTGAATGAACTAATGAGTCTATTTTTTGATAAAGTACTATCTTATGAAAATCACGACTTATTGTTATTTTATTAAAATTGTTCTTAATCTTAAAAGAGTTATGAACCTATACTTAATAGCTTCGTTATTTTGATCTACTATGATTGAGACTCTATGTGCAACTAGTTATTAGATAGTGATGATGCATCTCAATAATAGAGTCCATAGACATGTTTAAGTTAGTGACATTGTAACCCTTATTAGAATTCTTTTATATGATCACATGATAATTTTACTTAGTATCTCTAATGGATTATTAAAGATTTAAAGCTTAAGGATAAGAGAGTTGTATTAATTAGTTCGATAACACTTTATCTAAATATACACTATATTATAGAGGGGAAACACATAATGAATAATAGTTTGATGATAATTATATTTAGTAATTTAAAATATGATTAGATCAATTACAACTTTGTAATGGAATGGATTGTAATTAATAATTAATAAATCCGACCATGAGTTTGATCGATATAGTTTATTAATTGTTTGACAAAAGTATTTTTATTCTCATGGTCTCCGAGCTAGCCTATGGATTTTAAGTATTATCGTGACTGATAGTTAATAGGCATGACCATGGATGCCTAGTGGTCAATCATTCAGTCATATTTTAACTAAAAAAATTATTACTTTAACAATTTTAATTTTAATAAAAAATGTAATTTTTTCCTAGGATTGATCCTTCACTCCTAGTCGTTGGATGCTAATAAAAATAGGAGGCTTCTCAGAGTCTAGGATGAAGTCTATTGACATCATTAGTTGATAGAAGAGACAGTCCTAGGGAAACTCCTTTAGTCAAATTGAGAGAGAGAAAAGAGAATCCTTTTCTAATTCTTTGAGTGCCACACAGTTGTTCTTGGTTGACAGTCTAAAGAATAATAAGTTAGATCATAAGGTCTCGGTAATTATGTGATATAAATCACCCGATCAAAGAATGAAATGCTTCGAATGATGGATTTGCATGGCATTGTGAAGCGCGGGTTCGTGGTGTTGGCACGTTGATTAAGGTAGGGTTCATACACGTATTGAGGTTCAATTCTTGACATGGTATGAAGTATTTTAGAAGTTCACAAGCCAAAAGAAATCTCTAGATTTGGCTATATAATTATATATTAGGATGTCTTACAAATAAATAAAGATTGAGCCAATTTCCATAATGATACTTTCTTCAATTTGTATCAGATCCCTTTATTCGTTAGATGCCTACTACAAGAATGAATAATTAGATTCTTAGAACCCTAACTCATTTTACAAGATTATTATTTGGTTTGATCTCTCTTGCATAACCATTAGATACATTTACTTGTATTTTTTGTAAGCTTTCTATATGAAACATGAATTTTATGATGTTAAAGTTTGCATCGGATGGAGAACTTAGGCGATGAGAAAGAGAAGTCGAAGAACATATAAGACGACATGGCAGAGTAGCAGGCAACTAAACCGTGAGCTTGTGCAGCTAGTGCGTGCGGCTACTACGCACATGACAAAAAGGTGACTCTGCTACCTTTCTGCTAGAGGAGCACAATTTGTTGCCTCACGATAGCAATGGCTTGCTAAGTGATGTTGCAGTGTCACCGCGTCTGGGAGACAATGGTCAAGGGTCCAAATGGTGGCAGCGGTCAGTAGTCGACAGGTGGTTAGAGGCGGTCGGCATGGTGGCAGGCAGCGGTGGATGGTAGTGGGCTTAAGGGTCTTTCTAAACCCATTTTACATTAAGATAGGATTAGCTTTACGCAAGGCTAGTGTTTTCTCTTAAGATAATTTTTTTATATTAATCTTTTGTGCCTTGTTGTTATAAACATTATGTTTTATATCTTAACAAGATAATTTTATTTATACAAATCACTTTTAGATACCATGTGGCCTTATAATTCTAAAGGTAAAGTACTTGTGTTTGCATGATGAACGATTAAATAAAGCATAATTGATTATGGGCATAAAATAGCAAACCCTAGGAATATGTTATTAAGTTATTTAATTAGGTTAAGTATGACACAATTTTTATTTTAATAATCTTGCTGGATATTTAATTCTTTCAATTAAATTGTGGGATTATTAGAATTTAAGTAAATTTGTATTAACCTAAAAATCACTAATTGAGCATTCTTGACTAATCAAAGTATGTTACTAAAAGATTATGTTGGATAATTACCTAATGATACTTAGTAACTCACATCTTAAATATCAAGTGGTTATGAGATTCTTAATCAAAACTCACGATCTCCATTATTAGATCATATTATTATGCTAGGGTATCTTGTCTTCAATCTTGGAAGCTCCACTAAAGGAGGGTATATGAAACATCAAATGTTAGAAGTATGATCTTTGGAATGATCATCTTGATAAGTGTATAAATGAGAATGACTTGCCTAAATAGGAGTTATCCGCTTAGCACGAGTCTGAAGGTGAAATAATGGTGTACGCTTTGACTCATTTTTGTATTATCCCTCCTAAGTGGTTCTCTTTACTTATTTTGAGAGGATAAAGCAAAATATTAGTTAATTACTAGGTATTAATGACATATTAGTGAAACACTTTGTATTATTATCAGATTAGCAATTAATTAGATTGGATTATCCTCAAGACTTTAAATGTATGTTCTTCCTAAAGGTGCACATTTATGAGAGTTGTGTTATTGGTATATACTATTGCATGATTATTTGTGAATTTGTATTTCATGTGTTTATTTTGTATGTTAAAATTAGATGGTGTATGTACTAGATTAAGATATTTTTTTTATATTAAATATGTTATCTATTAACCTTGTTACTTCTACATTAATTGAAAATAATGTGGAGATAAATGGATATTAATAAGGACTTTAATCTAACGGCGGAATGAAGCAAGTTCCTAATTAATGTTATAATAGATCTTTCTTAGAGTTCCACAGAGGAGAATAGAAAAAAATAAATTAATACCGCTTATAGAGAGATTGCATTTTAGCTTCATGCTACATATTAGCCTTCTATGACCAATACGTTGAAACTATAGATATTCATCCATCATGAAAGCTAATATAATTTCTAATCTCCAGTAAAGTAGCTTCATCTTGAATTTTGACATAGCTGAACACTAAGATGGTGAAGAAAACTCTAGTTAAGGACCATATCCTTATGGTTGGGGGTCTTTTTACGAGATAGAGATTCTTATAGCCAAAATTAATGGAAGACCTAATCAATATAGTCTTGGAATCCTAAGAGAGTTTCTTACATCAATTCATTATTAAAATATAACACATGCAAAAACTTTTAATTAGGCTGAACTGAACTAGAACTCTAAATGGCTAAAAGAATTTTGAAGACACAATGTGTTAAACGTGACCCAGTCTTTTGGGATTTGTCCTAGCCCAATGAGATAAAAAAGATAATGATCTCAAAACAAAGTTGACTCTAGAGTAACAAAAAGGGAGCAAGATCTAATGAGATGTGCCTTTATTGCCAGAAGATTGAATACTAGAAACCAATTAGATAGCTTTCTTAACTATAAAGTTGAAACATGCATCTCACTAAAAAGTGATCAGTGACTAATTCTACTCCATTCTAGTGTATAAATACTGTAATCACTAATCATATTCACAATTTTTTTCTGGAGGTTTCAAGAAACCAAAAAGCTAAATGAGAAGGATTGCATGTTGTTCTTTGAATAGATGTACTAATATTTGGATAATATATTCTAAATCTTTGTTACCTATATGGAGTAAAATAACGGCACACATGGTACATCATAGTAGAGAAATTTTTTTCAAGCCAACTATATATATATGGAATATGTCTACTTTGTATAATCCAAGTAGGATCGAAGACTAGTAAGAGACGGGCTTCACGACTTTTTTATTTATTTTAGAACTCTTAATTGATATGGAACCCTTAGAGTGGGCATGAGTTGTGTGATTTGAATTTCAAAAATGAATCATCTCAAAGTGTAATAATCATTACAAGCAAATATATAAATAGATTAAATACTTGTGAAAGAATTTAAAGAGAATAAGGGAAGACACGATGATTTTTATGAGGTTCGAAACTCCTTGACTACATCCACGCTCCAGACTCCTCCTCGAAGAATCCACTACCATGATCTTCTTCATGGGTAAAGATCAAACATTTACAATCGATTAATTTAAATGGGACCAATCATGCCTTTCATCGAGATTACAATCAAAATTCTCTCAAAGAGTATATATTAAAATTTCTTCTCTCACAATATGATGTAGAATTATTCTAAAAAAGTATATGATTTTAGCAGAGTTTTGATACCAATTGGAGGATCAATAACTTACTGTTGAACTAAAAGATGTAGTTGGTAGTTAAGACGCAACTTTATTTCTCTTACTTAGTTCAAACACTTGCGCCCAGGTTTTGAATGTGACTTGATCCCACTAGGCCTTCGTCAATGGCAGGATGTTGGCCTACCTCCGACAATCCCCCTCAGCACTTCCTTGCAAGCATAATGGATTCCATGACATTCTAGCCCCTAACCACCAGACTCTAATACCAATTGTAGAATCATGTAATTACCCAAAAGGGGGTGAATAGGGTGATCGTATTAATTTGTGTTAAACAATTCTATTCAAATATTCATATTGGCACCAAACAAATAAATTCAAAAACAAGTAATAGACTATGGACTGAAAAATAAAGAGATAAATGAAGTGAAAATGAACACGATAATTAATATGTGCTTCAAGAATCGTTGCCTACATCAATGCTCTAAGGCAACTTTTTGAAGTTTTCACTCAAACACGACCTTCTTCATAGTTGAAGATCAAAACTCATAGACTGAGTTTCATGACACCAATCACGCATTGTTAGAATATAAATGTCTTAAGAACAAATAAAAAAGACAACTCATGCTTAGGGTAGAATCTACGGTCAAATATGCTACTATGTGTAACTCGATGAAAAGCTCTTAACCTAGAAAATTAAGAAATGATGACGATAGTGTCAACACCGATGTTGTGCCTAGGCTAATATACTTTGACGATCAAGTTAGTATAATCTTTAGTAGATTGAATTAGACACTGGGAGAATGCATACCTCAACTAATGGGTGCACCATCAATCTATAAAGATTCCATATGGTGTTTCATCTATGTTTAATGTATCTCATTTCCTTATTCTAGTAAGGAAGGAAGAATATTCATGGAGAATTTCCATAATTAGGGAGATTCCTTCTATAGCTCAATTGCACTTAGTATTTAGAGCCTTCTTTGTAGAGTAATTCCTTAGGTAGTGTTCCCATGCATAGATAGTCACCATATATGACTAGGTCGATGGATGAGGGATAAGCCTCAAACTGTGAAGAAGATGAGCCTCAGCCATTAGGGTGTCCTGGGTCATGGAGGTAGTGGACCTTGACTGTCATGGTAGCTCAATTATGAAAGTGATCAACCTTGCCTTTAATGGTAGCCTCGGTCATGGAAGTAGAGGACCTCGACTATCATGGGAACCTCCATCATGGAGATGTCAAGACCTCAACAATCATGGTAGATTTGGTCGTGGAGATTTCGGGGATGGTAACTTAAGTAATTTTGGAGATGTCAGGACCTCGGCTATCATGGTGGCTTCAGTTGTAAATGTGTAGGGACCTCAGATGTTGAATCATTGGCCCAGGGTTATGAACGTTGGCCTAGGCTCAATCTCAACTTTCCCACGTGGATGCTTTTTTTGGCATTGCCTTCGAAGTGTGTCTCATTTTGTACAGTGTTGCCACACCTCGATTTTACAAAACCACAACCATGATAATATTCTCATAAAATGACCTACTTAAATATTTATCACTTGACTTAGTACTTACGATCACATAAGTCATATGTTGATATGGATCATGCATACATGTAGAAAAGTCAATGATGACACTTGACAGTAGTTCATAGGAGTGACCATGTACCATTGTGGGTAGTTGACATAGTATATCTTAACCATCATGTACATTAAGCCCCCTTGTATAATCTTGATGTTGAACACATAACTTATTGACAAATATTATTGTAAAACCCTTGAATGATGCCATTCAATAATGAAGCTTGCACAATAAATGAATATTTTGTAAATTTCCCTGCATGTTGCAATCGAGACCCCACTCTAGAATATGTGCATTACTTTCATAAAATCATACTTGTATGATTTGAACTTGCATATCAGTATCATGCTGCAATTGTGAGACTCTCAATTCAAGTATGAACATAGCACGATAGTCTAAGGATATAATATGACTGCACGACATAGAGTTATAGTGTGATGGCACGGCATAAGGATTGCGCGGCTTAGATTTGTCAAGAAGAAAACTTAAAAAAATCACGGGATGTTAGGCTTAAATTTTTTACTGCACTGATACATTATGTGATGAGATGATTTTAACAAAATATTGAAATTTTGAAGCCTCTAGCTTTTGTTATCTTATGCATATTTCTTATTTTGATTTCCTTATCATTCTCCCCTTATAAAAGAGATAGTTGGCCAATTTTAAGGTTTCCTCTTCTCACATCATTTGAAGGAGTTGTGTAGATACCGTATTATATCCGGTCAAATACTTTAAAAATATAAGTTTTATTTGTTGGCCTATATACTAGTCTAAGACTATGTGTATGATTTGAAAAATAGTCCAGTGCTTACAATTAAGAAGAATTGTCCAATGACTAAAAATAAAAAGGGGACAAAATGACTAAAAATAAAAAGTGAAGCCCTAAGTTTGCCTATAAATAGAGGAGAGATCATCACTTGAAAAGGGGGATTGGAGAGTGAGAAAGAGAAGGCATTTTAGATAGAGAAAGAGAGGTCTTGAGAAAATAGGAGACTTAAAAAAACAGAGAATGAGAGTTTTCATTTCTATTCATCTCTCATCTTCTCCTATTCTTTTTATTAAGGTAGTTCAAATTTCTTGCATTTTAGCTTACAATATATCTTGTTCATTAGTATTCATCATCTCTCTTCTTCATACTCATATGGTTGATATTTTTTTGTTTCATTTTCCATACATAAGTAGTTTGCTCATTTTTTATCATTTCTCCTACTCATAATCGTAAGTTTTATTTCCATGTATTGTTGATTTCTCTACAAGTTTAATAATGGGATGTTTTTGTCATCAACTCAATCAATGAGGATGAGGATAAAGCTTTTGAGTAGTGTAAAATTAACTCAGTGTAAATCAACCATTTACTGGATTGAAAGTGTACATTTAATGAAAATATCTTCTATGATAATTTCTCATACATAAAAATGTATAAAATAGAGATTAAAAGCTCTATACAAGATTATGTAAATAATTAAGCTTTTCATTTTTGTATGTTATTATGAGTCTTTACTTCTTTTCTTTTTAATAGACTATGTAGTCAAAAAAAGCATATTCATGTTAATTATGTATGAAATTAAGCATTTTTTCATAGATTAATTTATTTACACATGAAAAAATTTATTATTAATTTATATATATATATATATATATATATATATANTTTTGTTTATTTTTCTATTTTTTATTATTAGATATTATCAGTTTTTTTAATTTATTTTTGTATACCTTTTTACTTATTTCACGTATTGTTTACTTATTTTCACTCTACATATTTTTTTAAAATTTATCATACATATTTATCATCTCTAACATTTCTTTCCATTATTCTTTATATTTCCTTATAGTTGTTATCATTTCTTATTTATTTATGTATTATTGTCATATCATCACGATTGTATGTGAATTGGCATTCATGAATCAAAATCATAACAATTTGATTTAAATTTTATTAATTTCTTTATTTAGTTTTCACTAAAAAATCCGATGACAGAATTTGAAATTTTTGAGATACCAAATTTCTCGAACTACCGAGGTGAGGAGTTATTTTTAGGATACCGAGAGTAGCTCCAATAATATCTTGATTTAAAAAAATATAAAAAAAACAAAAATAATTTTTCAATGGTCTTTGTACCACCCATTAAAGGTCATTTATTTGCTTATTTTTTATGATACAAAATGTATCAAATGGGACATTCAAAATTGAATTTCTATAATATTATTTTAAAAAATAATTCGGATAGCATTTGATTAAATATGGTAACAATTTTTCATAATGGATTTTGTGGGGTGCTAATACCTTCCCCACACGCAATTGATTCCCGAACCAACTTTAAATTTTCGCAGACCAAAATATTTGATTTTAAAATTGGGTGATCAATCACGCCCTAAAATGATTGGTGGCGACTTCGAATTTTCTTTTTTCAAAATGATTTTTCAATCGTCGCTCCACGTCGCATGCGCGTTTCGAAAACTTGGCGACTCCGCTGGGGTTAAACAATTGGTCTAACCATTTTTAGATCGATAGATAGTCAAGCAAAAAATTTCATCATATGCTATCGTTTTGTGTGGTTCTTTATTTGTTTATTTGATTCATTATTATTTTTTCTAATTCATGCTTGTAGTTGTATATAGTTCTTTTTTACGAAGTATATTTCTTTACATAATTTCTAATTTCACACATATACACTAGCCCTGTGCTCGGGCTTTCCCTTTAGGATTAGCGAGAATGAGTAGTTGAATGCCTTCGTGGAACTGCGGTTCCCGTGCAGGCTCATAAAAGTTCTCACTCAGGTCGACCCTTTCAGGATACCGTTTGGGGGGGCCTGTTACTTTGTTTGGATAATAGTGAGGAGAACCTAAGAACCTATTAAGAGATTTGAGAGCCCATCTCATGACCAATGTTTGATAGAAATAGAGATTCTGCTTAATTATGATATCATGACTAATTTTGTTCATGTATATATGTCCTACGCGCTCTTTAAATATTTCTTTTATTTCCCATTGTTTCACTTCTAAATTCATCTTTCTTTTTTGCATACATGCATCATGTTGCGTAATAGGGATTGTAAAGAAGTATTCAATTCATTCAAATTTGAAAGACCATGACTTCTACTCCGAATGTGATAGATCATCAAGTTACAGTAGCCCAATGGTCAGAGGAAACGCAGAAACAAAAAGGAGATTATTTGAAAAAGGAGGATGTCGTTCTTCTACCTTCAATCACTAAGATAGATTTTTCACACACTGACTTGGAGAGGTTGAATAAGATATGGGAGGATTTTTCACTGGAGCAGAAAAATTTGTTTGTCGGCAAATATGGTCACATCGCTTATCTTACTCCTACAATTGAAGAATATCAAGCCCTACTGAACGTCCTGCTGCAAAGCACGGATAAAGTTTATAATTATGAAAAAAAAGCTCACATTGAAGAAAGCTTTATCTAAGCTCTTGAGTACTGTCCATGCATCTGAGATAGAGAAAAGGTTGAAAGTTAAAGGGGGAATGAGTGTGTGCCGTTGGATTACCTCTTAGATCTCACCCAAAATGTCTTGAAGGAAGATAAAGGTATGGCTCTTTATGCTCTGTGTATATATGACACCGTATTGTTTCCAAAGATTCAAGGTTATGTGGATGATAAAGTGATAAAAATGTTCCTACAAGTTGAACATGGTATTAACCATGTTATCTCAATTCTAGCTAAGACATTTCATTCCTTAAATCACATAAGAGTGCTTGGAAAATGGAAGTTCATCGGCTCTCCATCTCTTTTGTGTATTTGGATTTTGAGCCATCTAAGATGTCCACCAGATTTCAAATGTCCTTAAGTTTAGTTTTCAAGTCCATGGATGAAGACGAGAAACCCCATTGCAGAATCTGGATTGGCCAAACGAAATCCACAGTTTCCCACAAAAGGGGTGTGGCTCCCACAGCTATCAAAGTTGAAAGATGAGGATGTTATCTGAAAATCCCAATGGATGTCGTTGACATCGATGATCTACATATGTAGCGACTCTTAATGGGTCCCGCTCCAAGAATCATGGGGTTGTACTAGTTATGCTCCTTTAATGGTGCTCTGTCAATTATACATGAGTTAGTTTGTCCCTACCACACATGCATTGAAAGACATTAAGATCAGTTATGATTCTCAAGATATTGAACAAAAATTGCAGTAGCTAATTGGAGCTTGGAAAATAACGAGAAGGGTGCGAAATGAGAAGAATCACATGAATTGCACAAAGGAGTATGAAATGTGGCTTGAGAGAAGAGGCAAAGTAACTATCGCCTTAACAGTTGAGGATTTACAATCACACAAGTTACCAGAAGCTCATCAAAAGATTATTAAAAAGGAGGAGCGGGATGAGTTATATGAGGAGCATCAAAAGAATTTAGCTCTCTTGGAAGAAAACATATGTCTAACAGTCAAGACGAATTTGTCTGGCAAACACAGGGTCAAAGCTAAAAAACAACTCAGAGATTTGAGAAACAAGGTTAAGGATCAAGAATATCTTAAGCGGAAAAACTTAGAGTTGGGAATTGACACTAGTAAACTGAACAACAAAATTAGAAAGATGGTAGAGGACAATGAGAATTTATGAGGGGTAATCTATGAACAAGAGGATCGAATCATGAAGCTAAAAATGAAAAATAAGCTTGTACAAGGTTTTAGAAGAGGTTAAGGGGGCTGTCAATAAGAAGAATGCATACATCGTTGAGTTAGAAAAATAATATGACTCATTACGACGAATCACTGATAATTTACAAGTTGGTTTAGAGAATAAAAAAGGTAGGAAGACCGATTCACCAAATGATAATGAAGAACTATTGAAAGTTATTGCAAGCCTTAAGCACCAAGTTAGAGCATATCAGAACATGGCAGAGAAATTGGCAAGAAATAATGATGTTAATGTCGACGCACTGAGATATGATTACCAATTACTGCAACAAGACCACGACCTGATTCGACAACGATTAAGGCAGTCTATAGAATAGCTTAAAGGCGTGGCTGTGAGAATGAGCAATTTGGCGGAACAAGCATCATTTTTGAAAAAAATGTTTTGTCCATCCATCTTAATGGGAAGAACTTGTCTAAGTTTTTGGAAGAAATTAACAAAGATTTGGGTCATTTTGGTCATTTTGTATAAACTCATATTGCAGAGTAGTGTAGTTGACTTTTACATATTCAAATGTAGTGGATGACTCTACTAATTGAATGAAATTGAGTACTTCTAGACTTTCACTTTGCGCAATATCATTTCTCATGCATAAATTTACTTTCATTATTATTATTGTTATTATTATTTATTCTTCTTCATTAGAAAAATCTACCATCTCATTATTTTATTTTTATTTATTTTAGAAAACTTTTCAAAGATAGCCCGTCAACTCTGACATCCCTATCGAACGTGAGCTCAAGTTCGGGTAATGGACGAGCAAGAAAGAGAGCAATCACGAGAGGAAATGAAAGAAGAAATTAGGGAGCTGAAAGAGCAAATTGCAAGGAGTCTTGAAACTCCTTGTCACGAGTAAGGGAAAAGCCTGTCTTGAAAATCCATAAGGGGCTCAATCATACAAAATCAACTGCCAAAAGATACTCCACCTTACCCTAATGGGTTCACTCCAACCTATCAACGTCATCAAACTGACCACTTTCAGCATGCCTCACCACCAGTAAATATCTAGTACTACCCATTTTTAAATGTCCAGGAAATGATGCAAACAGAAAAAATTGGGTACAACTCATCCACAATAGCACCTGGCGACAACCAACCTTTCGCTCCGCAAGGAAAACTCGCTAATGAGCCAGTCATCATACCCAATGTTGATGACCCAAAGGGGCATCAGCCTATTACTAAACCAAGCAAAGACCCGTTGTCGAAAGATAAGATGGACTTTTTAGAGGAAAGATTGCGCGCCACTGAAGGGTCAGATGTATATGGTACCATTGATGTCACCCAATTATGTTTGGTCCTAGATGTAACCATCTCACCCAAATTCAAACTACCTGAGTTTCAAAAATATGATGGTAGTACATGCCCGAGAAGTCACCTTATTATGTACTGTAGAAAGATGGTTGTTTGTGCAAATGATGATAAGCTGCTGATTCATTTTTTTCAAGATAGCATGATGGGGGGCTGCATCTCGCTAGTATATCCAATTGGATAACCAACTTATTCGGAGCTGAAAAGATTTAGCTGATGCTTTCTTAAGACAATACAAGTACAACACAGACATGACTCCTGATCGTTTGAATCTACAAAGGATGGAGAAAACGCCTAATGAAGGTTTTAAAGAATATGCACAAAGGTGGAGGTAATTAGATACTCATGTGCACCCCCTGTCAGAAAAGGAAATGACTGCAGTGTTTATCAACACTTTAAGATCTCCATTCTATGATAGGATGATTGAAAACGCTTCAAACAACTGCTCTGACATTATAGTGATTAGTGAAAGAATTGGATATGGGGTAAAGAATGGAAAAAAATTTGAAAGTCGTATCAGATACATCATCCGTAAAAAAAGGGTTACCGTTGAAGCGAAAAAATGAGATGTACAGACGAGCAATTTTTGGTACCCATCATAAGCTGCGAACCAGAGGCCGGGATTTCCAAAGCATAGTGAAGGGCCCAAATCTGTGACATCATATGTGGAAAATACCTCACAAATTTCGTACAATTATCACTCTCAACAATTAGCATTTCAAAACAAACCGAGACCTAGTTTCAGACCACCGACTCACCAGTAAAATGTTGGTCAGGCTGATCAACCTCTAAGGGGAAATATAAATAATCAATGTTTTGTCCAATATGATCCAATCCCCATGTCATATAGAGAACTCTTACAACAATTGATACGGAATAATCAATTGGTGTCAATTTCTTGTGAACCTCTATAGCCACCATACCCAATATGGTATGATCTGACTACTCACTGTGATTATCATGCTGGGGCAGTGGGACATTCGACTGAGAATCGCACGACATTAAAAGGTAGAGTACAATCATTGATCAAGGCTGGATGGTTCAATTTCAAAAAGGCTAATGGGAACTCATATATCAATTGCGACCCTCTACCAAATCATGGAAATCCTACCGTAAATGCAATTGATGAATGTTTTTCATATAGAAAGAAGGACGTGGAAGATGTGAGCATGTCAATGGAAATACTTTTCCATCTTCTTTCTAAATAAGGGTACATCTACCCAACACGCTCAAAGGATGAAGGTGTTTCTAGGAAGCATATGCATGACTTTGATTGTTTGTTTCATAAGAATGTGACGGGGCATACAATTGAGAAATGTGCTTATTTTAAAATGGAAGTGCAAAAATTGTTGGATGCAAAGATACTTATAATAAGTCATAAGGAGAAAGGGAATACCAAGAAGATGACTCTTTAGTCCTCATGATAACTAAAGAATCATCTGAAGTTAATGTTAAAGTGTCGTCATATATCCCAAAATCTCTGACAATACATTATGAGGAAAAGTCAACTCACATCACTACGTCTTATACTCTGATGCCCATCAGCATTCAAATACCGGGTGCGTTTGCTTACAATGATTCAAGAGTAGTACCATGGACGTATGGATATAAGGTCATTACAAGCGGTAATGATAAAACTCAAGCGCTAAATCCGTCAGACCTCGATCTCCCCATAACTAATATTTTGGGAGTAGGTGGGATGACAAGGAGTGGCAGATGCTACATGTCAGAAGTTTTGAAAAACGGATAAAAGCAATGAGTTTGAAAGAAAAAGGAAAGAGAAAGCCAAAGAATGCGACAATGGTCATGAGTTCCAAGGAGAAATGCATGGCGGCCAAGTGATAGACCTGGATATAATAAGAGGTACAGAGAAAGAAATAGCAGTGTCGAAAAAAGAAGTATGTGAATGTTTGAAGCTCATCAAGCAAAGCGAGTATAAGGTGATAAAACAACTTAATCGATTACATGCTCGCATATCTTTACTGTCACTCTTTCTGAATTTTGAACCACATCGCCAAGCATTATTGAAGGTTTTGAATCAAGCGTATGTCTGTCATCACATTACGGTGGAGAAGTTAAGTGAAATTGTGGGAAATATTACTGTACCAAATTTTATTACTTTCAGAGATGATGAAATCCCTGCCGATGGTACTGGACACACCCAAGCTCTACATATATCCGTGAAATGTAGGGATTATGTTGTTGCAAAAGTATTGATTGATAACAACACATCTCTAAATGTAATGCCAAGACGCGACACATATACGACCGAGCATGATGATAGTAAGAGCATTCGACTGTACCCAAAGAGAAGTAGTCGGCAACATAGAGATACAAATTCGAATCGGGCCATGCTTATACAATATTATTTTTCAAGTGATGGACATAAATCCAGCATAAAGTTTTCTTTTACGTCGACCATGGATTCACTCTGCCGGGGAAGAATCGTCTTCCTTACATCAGAAGCTGAAATTTATAATGGATCATAAACTTATTTGTATATATGGGGAAGAAGATTTATTGGTATCCAAGCCAACTACAATGCCATATGTTGAGGCGGCAGAAGAAGTATTGGAATGCTCATTTTAATTATTTGAGATTGCGAACACCACATTTATTACTAGTGGGAAACTCGCTCCAACATCAAGCCTATCAAAAGCATCTCAGATGATGGCAAAGTTAATGATAAAAAGGGGATACGAGCTAGGAAAAGGACTCGAGGGTAAGCATCAATGCATAAATAAGTTAATCGAGTGGTACAAGAAAGAGCAAAGGTTTGGGTTTGGATATAGACCGACCAAGGCTGATAGAGGGAGACTGGAAGCTCAAAAGAAAGAAAAGAGGATTGCTAGGCTCAAAAATAGGAAATTCTATATGAAAATGGCAATCATACCCCATATTTCTAAATCCTTCAGAAGTGGAAGAATTTCATTTGAAGAACCGGTTACAGTAGAGCAGTATGACCTTGAAAAGGATATCGCCCAGCTTTCAATATCCGCAATCTTGGAAAAATCACCAACTGCAAGTATAAAGGACTTGGTTTCTTGATACGATTCAGATCATGAGCTTAACAATTAGGATGTCACCAAGCTACAAGTCTTCTTGGGATTTTTCAAGAGTAATGTGTTCATACCAAAATTCTAATGATTCTACCAAATTACTTAGGAATTTCATTGTTATGGGCCTATGTTCTCGTCTGTTTCATGTCATCTCTTTAAATGGAAGTCTAAAAACTTGTTCCATTTCCTTTTGCTAATGATAAATACAATTCTTATTCTTTTTGTTCTTCCGTTTATGTCTACTTTTTCCATTTCTAAAATGTTGTTCATACTCATGCATTGTTTATTTTCTTTTCTCTCCTTCCTTTCATCCAATAATCTGATTCAGCTTCGAGAATGGTGATTTTGAAAACAAGAGCATAAGCAATAATTTTGAAAATCTCATTCTTATCGTAGAGTCAGATGAAAGTGACGAAGATAATTTTTAACCATCTCCAGAAATGTTAATAATGGTAGAAGAGGATGATAAAATAACTCAATCATATCAAGAGATAACGGAGGTGATAAATTTGGGATTAGATGGAGAGACAAAAGAAGTTCAAATCGGCACTTCTATGACAAGCCAAAGTCACCGACAATTAATTGACTTACTCAAAGAGTACATTGATGTCTTTGTATGGTCTTAGCAAGATATGCCAGGTCTAGACACTGATATTGTTTTCATCATTTGTCATTTATGCCCGAAAGTAAACCAGTGTGACAAAAGTTATAAAAAAATAAAAACAGACATGCTGGTACAGATCAAATAAGAAGTTAAAACGCAAGTAGATGCGGGTTTTCTAGAAGTAGCAAAATACCCTGAATGGGTTGCTAACATAGTCCTAGTGCTGAAGAAAAATGGGAAAGTAAGGGTGTGCGTCGATTATAGAGACTTAATCGAGCAAGCCCCAAGGATAATTTTCCATTACCCCATATCGATATCTTAATACATAACACTGCAACACATTTAACCTTTTCTTTCATTGATGATTTTTCAGGATATAACTAAATCAAAATGGCTCCTAAGGACCATGAAAAGACCACTTTTATAACTTTGTGGGGTACATTTTGTTATAAAGTTATGCAAAGAATGTAGGGGCGACTTACCAACGGGAAATGGTAACACTATTTCATGATATGATACATAAAAAAATTGAAGTGTACGTAGATGATATGATTGCCAAATCTCGTAAAGGGGAAGATCATACTGTCACTCTGCAGAAACTATTTGAACGGTTGAGAAAGTTTCGGTTAAAACTTAACCTGACAAAGTGTGCATTCGCAGCATCTTCAGGGAAATTACTTGGTTTTGTCATAAGCAAGAAAGGAATAAAAGTTTACCCTGACAAGGTTCGAGCCATCATTGATATGCCACCACCTCAAACTCAAAAGGAAGTTAGAGGTTTCTTGGGAAGATTAAATTACATAGCCCGATTCATCTCACAGCTAACTGCAAAATTGCTTTTGAGAAGATCAAGCAATACATGCAAAAGCTTCTTATACTTGTTCCTCCAACTCCAGGGCGTCCACTTATTGTGTATCTTACAGTAATAGGAAAATCCATGGGTTACGTACTTGGTCAACACGACGCCTCTGGAAGGAAAGAACAAGCAATATACTATTTAAGCAAAAGGTTCACAAACTATGAGGCTAATTATTCGATGTTGAAGAAAACGTGTTGTGCATTAGCCTGAGTTGCTCATCGGCTTAGATAGTACATGTTATACCACACCACTTGATTAATTTCAAATATGGATCCAATCAAGAATATCTTTGAAAATCCATCACTTTTTGGGTAAATTGCTAAATGGCAAATGTTGCTCACAGAATATGATATTGTCTATGTCACGAGAAAGTCAATAAAAGGAAGTGTACTTGATGATTATCTGGCAGATTAACCAATGCAAGATTATGAGCCTATAAAGTTTGATTTTTCTGACAAGAACATATCAGTCATATTAAAAAATGAAGGAGAATCTATGGATCCAGAATTGTAGACAATGTTATTTGATGGCGCATCTAATGATGTAGGACATGAAATTGGGGAAATCCTCATATCTCCTGAGGGAAAGTTTTTCCCATTCACGGCAAAACTATGCATTGACTGTATAAACAATGTGGCAGAATATGAGGCATGTTCCTTGAGAATTCAAGCAGCTTCTGATATGAAGATAAGGAAGTTTCGAGTGTACGAAGATTCTTTATTGGTGATACGATAACTAAATGGGGAATGGGAAGCTAGAGACTCCAAGTTGGTACCTTACAACAAACATGTAACTAAGTTAAGCCGAACTTTTGAAGTGATCTCATTTGACCATATACCTAGAGAGAATAATCAAATTACAGATGCGCTGGCAACTCTAGCGTCCATGTTTGCCGCAGACTTTGCTGTATGAGCATTAAAGAAGAGCCAGACACAAGACTATGGTATTACGACATCAAGCGGTATATAAAGAACGGGGAATATCCATCCAAAGTTTCTGAGAATGATAAACACGCTATTAGAAGATTGTCCATGGGTTTCTTTTTGAATGGTGAAATACTCTACAAAAGAAACCATGATATGGTGCTCTTAAGATGTGTTGATGCAAGGGAAGCGAATCAAATCATAGAGGAAGTTCACGAAGAAATTTGTGGTGTTCATGCTAATGGACATATGATGGCCAAACAAATCTTGAGAGCATGATATTATTGGTTAACTTTAGAATCTGACTGCATTAAGTACGCCAAGAAATGTCATATATGTCAAATTTATGCAGATAAAATTCACGTACTCGTCATGGCTGCGACTTGGCTGTTCTCTATGTGGGCATGGACGTCATTGGTCCTATCACACCAAAAGCCTCTAACAGGCATCGTTTCATTTTGGTCTCTATATATTATTTTACCAAATGGGTGGAGGCGGGTTCTTATTCGAGTGCAACCAGAAGTGAAGTTGTTAAGTTCATTAAAAAACAAAGAATTTGTTGATATGGTCTACCTGGAAGGATCATCACAGATAATAGGAGAAATTTAAATAATAAGATGATGAAAGAATTATGTGAGCAATTCAAAATTAAGCATCATAATTCATCTCATTATCGTCCGAAAATAAACGGAGCAGTGGAAGCAGCCAATAAGAACATAAAAATGATCATAGAGAATATGAAAGAGGTTTATATGATTGGCATGAGATGCTCTCGTTTGCACTACATGGGTACCGCACATCAGTCCGAACATCAACTGGAGTAAACCATTCTCTTTGGTATATGCCATAGAAGCCGTCCTTCCAATTGAGGTGGAAATTTCTTCCCTCAGAGTCTTAATAGAGGCAAAATTAGAAGAGCAGAGTGAGTACAAACACGATATGAGCAATTGAATTTCAACAAGGAAAAAAGATTGACTGCATTATGTAGAGGGTAATTACATCAAAGAAAAATGATGCACGCATATGACAAAAAATTACGACCCCAATGTTTCTGAGAATGAGACTTGGTGTTAAAAAAGATACTCACATATCAAAAGGATCACCAGGGGAAGTGGACCTCAAATTACGAAGGACCTTTCATTGTCAAGTAGGCTTTCTCTAGATGAGTTCTCATGCTAACAAATATGGATAGACACGATTTACTGCATAGAGTTAATTCTTTCAAGAAGTACTTCGTTTGATCGCTCTAAGTATGGGAAAAATGAAGTTGGGCAAAAATATTTTTAAAAGGAGTTGTCTCAAATATTGGAGAAATTCTTATTCCATATTTTTTTTTCAAATCCTTGTTTGTAAACATTATTCATCATCAACGAAGAGCCTTTTTTATTTCTCAATTGACAAGTACATATACTTCATCTTCTAAGAAGGTGAACAAATGGGGGTACCTATAGATATCATATTTTATCTGGTCCAATACTTTAAAAATATAAATTTTATTTTTTGGCCCATATACTAGTCTAAGACTATGTGTATGATTTGAAAAATAGCTCAACGCCTAAAAATAAGAAGAATTGTCCAAAGACTAAAAAATAAAAAGAGAACAAAATGACTAAAAATAAAAAGTAAAGCCCTAAGTTTGCCTATAAATAGAGGGGAGGTCTTCACCCGAAAATGGGGATTGGAGAGTGAGAAAGAGAAAGGATTTTAGAGAGAGAAAGAGAGGTCTTGAGAAAATATGAGACTTTAAAAAAAATAGAGTTTTCATTATATTCATCTTTCATCTTCTCATATTCCTTTTATTAGGGTAGTTCAAATTTTTTGCATTTTCGCTTACAATATATCTTGTTCATTATTCTTCTTCATACTCATGTAGTTGATATTTCTTTATTTCATTTTTCATACATAAGTTGTTTGCTCATTCTTTATCATTTCTCCTACTCTTATTCATATGTTTTATTTTCATGTATTGTTGATTTCTCTACAACTTTGATAATGAAATGTTTTTGTCATCAACTCAACAATAAAGATGCGAATAAAGCTTTTGAGAGGTGTAAAATTAACTCAATATGAATCGACCCTTTAATGGGTTGAAAGTGTACATTTGATGAAAAGATCTCCTATGATAATTTCTCATACATAAAAATACATAAAATGTAGAGTAAAACCTCTATACAAGATTATACAAATATTTAAGTTTTGAATTTTTTTATGTTCTTATAAGTCTTTTCTTCTTTTCTTTTTAATTTTTGTTCAACATTTTTGTGACACTTGTTTGAACTAGTTACCATCCATGATCATTCCTAACAACGAAGGAAGAAATGAAAAATGGTAATTAGTGAACTAGGTAGTCCAAAAAAAATGTATATTTATATCTTAAACAAAAATTATTTTATTTTGAAAGTTTTTATTGATTTTTCTTTAGTGACACTTGTTTAAACTAGTTACCATCCATGATCATTCCTAGCAATGAAAGAATAAGAAAAAATGGTAATTAGTGAACTAAGTAGTCTAAAATAAAAAATGATATATTTATATCTCAAACAAAAATTATTTATTTTTTTTTAGTGACACTTGTTTAAATTAGTTACCATCCATGATCATTCTTCTACTATTTGATTAGCATTGAGAGAAGAAATGAAAAATAGTAATTAATAGACTATGTAGTCAAAAACAGCATATTCATGTTAATTATGTATGAAATTAAACATATTTTCATAGATTAATTTATTTACACATGAATAAATTTATTATTAATTTATTTATTAGATATATATATATATATATAAACGAAATTAAAAAAATACAAAAAACAGAGGGTGACATCACCCTCTGTAACTTTTTTTTATTTTGTTATTTTTTTGTATTTTATTTATTTTCTTGAGTGTTTTTTGTTGTTTGCATTTTATTTTTTATTTTTTTGTTTTTTGTTTTTTGTTTTTGTTTATTTTTCTATTTTTTATTAGTAGATATTATCAGTTTGTTTTAATTTATTTTTGTATATCTTTTTACTTATTTCACGGTTTACGTATTTTCATTCTACATATTTTTTTTAAAATTTATCATACATATTTATCATCTCTAACATTTTTTTCCATTATTCTTTCTTTTTCTTTATAGTTGTCATCTCTTATTATTTATTTATGTATTATTGTCATATTTTCACGATTGTACGTGATTATTATTTCATTCTTTTATCATCATAATTGGCGTTCATAAATTAAAACCATAACAATTTGATTTAAATTTCGTTAATTTCTTTATTTAGTTTTCACTAAAAAAATTCGATGATGGACTTTGAAATTTTTGGGATACTAAATTTCTCGAACTACCGAGATGATGAGTTATTTTTAAGATACTGAGAGTAACTCCAATAATACTTTGATTTAAGAAAAATATAAAAAATAATAATAATTTTTCAGTGGTCTTTGTACCACTCATTAAAGGCCATTTATTGCTTATTTTTATGATGCAAAATGTACCAAGTGGGACATTCAAAATTAAATTTCTATAACATTATTTTAAAAAATAATTTGGATAGCATTTGATTAAATTTGGTAACCATTTTTCATAATGAGTGTTATGGGGTGCTAATACCTTCCTCACACACAAATGACTCACGAACCAACTTTAAATTTTCGCGGATCAAAATATTTGATTTTAAAATTGAGTGACCAATCACGTTCTAAAATGATTGGTGATGACTCCAAATTTTTTTTCTTTCAAAATGATTTTTCATTCGTCGTTCCGCGTCGTATGCACGTTACGACAAGTTGTGATTCTGACTTTTTCAAGTAAGAATTTCTTTATCATCAATGTTTTGCCTTCTTTCAAACTCTTCGCACTGTCATTGCTCATCATTTTTTTGAAACCGTCTTTGTGTTATGTAACCGTCATTACAAGTGAACATTGATGATAACATCACAAGCCGCCATCTCAAGGTAAATCATCATCGGCCGCCAGTTGGGGGTGCACTAGCGTGGGTATGCCGATGTGAGATTCCACTACCCACCGACGCGTGGTGTACATGCACATTCCAGGCACTGTCACAGGGTGTTGTCCCAGGGTGTGGTTCCGCTGCAAGGTGGTGTCCTGAGGTGAGGTGCCATAAAAAGGATGGGTTGATGGAGACATGATCGTAGGAGAGCAAAGGAGGCGCCATCACATGATTGTGATAGCGCCTCGATGCTAGCGAAGGTGCCGGCGCCTAGACTTCGATGCTGATGCGAATCTCAGTTTCTTGATTTTATGATTCGTATATTTTGTTCCACTATCATATTTGCTTGTTCTTTGTCATGTTTATCATAAAGACCTCAAGTTATGATTTTTCTCTTTTCAGGACTTTAAATAATTATTGCATTGAGTTTCATGGCGAATTTGCAAGCTCTTCTCGCCTGTCCCAATTCTGACATGCCTTTACCGATCCCAAGTAAACTCTGAACTATAATGAAGAATGCTACTCTAGGTTATTCATGATATGGAAAAGACTGTCAAAGATGAAATTTTTCCAGGCCCTTCTTCATTGTTGGTGCATGATAGTAGAAAAGTAACACACATTAGTGCACAGTCAATCCCCTACTAAGATTGCAAGTAGTGATTATTTTTCATGTCTCTAATCATTTTTAGCAGTCATACTAAGATGCAGTCGGGTGTCAGGAGTGGGCAACCTATATTTTCCTATTCCAAGATGTCAGTCTTAAAGAAGGTGAAGGCGTCGGAGAGGCATTCACATATATTCATCATTATTTGGGGTGAATTCACGACTGTGCGTTCCTTTCCTTGGGGATCATGATATTACCATGGCTGAGCTCGAGCCTAACGTCAGAGTCATAGTAGATATTTTGGTTGGTGGCCCTTCTAAATCTCAAAAGAAATCTGCTGCAGGGAAGGATGGTAGAAAGGCAAACTGCTCTGATTAATTATGCAATTTTTTCAAACATATCGATACCTCAGTCAAGAAAGAAGTAGAGCAGTGGTAGCCACAACCAGGCCCATACTTCAGAAATGAGAAGGTGAAACTGGTTGCCTTCATATATATGTGGTTGTCATGGCATATACTTCAAGTTAACATTACTATTTGTTCTATTGATCGCCTTATCATTATATCATGCTGTATGTGGACTGTCATTATATTGTTGTGCTCCATCATTGCACACGTTCATATCATTTTATGGCTTCACGTTTCATATTGGATATGTATTTGTTTTCCTGCTCATGGCTCCCAATGAGATGATTAACGGACGCGTGTCCATGATGTTGGCCAGGCTGGCAACATGCCAGATAGTTGCTTGGGTCCCTCTATTCTTGAGGAGTTTGTTTCATCTCTTTGATTTTGTTCACCAGGACTTCTAGCAATCATAAAGGCGTTTGAGATTCCAACTTTCGTTGACAGTGCATTCTTGTAAATTGTTTGTGTGGGAAAATTATCATAGGTGCATGCCGTTAAGGGTTAAAGTTTTAACATGTCTAGAGTTTGATCACCTGCATCGAGCATGGTCCTGAAGTGAGACACCCAAGGCAGTCGGCTTCTGAATAAGTATTAATAGATTCAAGTACTTTAAACCTTGCTTAACCAAAAGAAGACAATTCCAAATTAAAATATTACCTGTAGAAGATTTTCGCATATTAACATTATTTAGGAAATTGTTTGCTGTGGTGGCCGTAGAGAATACTTCTGCTAGTCGGGTATCTCTAGTGTTGGTGTTGAAGAACCCTAAGCCAAAAGTTTCCACAATTCTAACTTTTACAACAAAATTTTTTATTTGATTTCTTTTTACTTTTCTTGTATTTAGTTTTTGTTTTAACATTTGTATTATTTTCTTCAAAGAAATATTAAAGTTGAGCGTAAAATTTCCCCTTTAATTTTCATTAAAAGTCATGTGCGTTGTAAGGTTTTTCAAAATCATTATAAATTTCTTCAAAAGCATTTTATGATCATCATAACTAGATTTATCATTTAAGGTAAGGTTAGAGGAAACTTACCTCATTTCCAAGAGCCACGAAACACATGTTTGCCACTTCTTATTTATATCCTCGAATTGGCTATCATGGGTCTCGTGCCATTGGCCTTGAATGCTCTCCTTTAAAATTTTTTGTAGCATTATAACTAGGTTTATCATCTAACGTCTGGGCTTTTTGCATTCATATTAAGTAAGCGCATCACGTGGTATTTTCTTCACATCATTTCTTGGAGCATTTCTATCCTTTTGAAGAAATCTCTTGAATTTTCTAGTGAGAAGAGCAATATCATCTTTTTGTCAAGCTTATTTTTCTCACTATCGGATTGCTTAATTGACGACTTTAGAGCAATGTTGTTTTCTTTTCGGAGTCTCTTTGTCATTTCTTTTAATCTTATCTCATGAATAATTATAGATTCAATGAATTCACTACAAGAAACCCCATCTTTAGCTACAAAACTTTTAGCCACGAAATAAGGTTTATCGCGAAAGGCCCATTATTAGTGACCAACTAGAAAGTTGGTCACCAAAGACAACCTACTACGACGTCTTTTTTGCGCGTCACAATATATTTTACCGAGAAGAAAACGCGCCAATTTCACATGTTTTACCAACAATTGTTTTGAATTCATCGGTGAAAGGACAAGGGTTTGGTACACAAAAGAAACCCCCAATCTCTCATTTCTCTGCTTCCCCTCCCCTCTCACCCCCTCGACAAAAAGTGCTTTCTCTCACCTCCTCAGGTTGTTTCCATCAGCCTCAGCGACAAAATTCCTTTGTGACGGAGCGCCTCCATGATAGAGCTCCTCCGTGACAGAGCTCCTCCATGACAGAGCTCCTCCGCAACAGAGCTCCTCCATCAGTTCGACAGAGCTTCTCCGTGACAGATATCCTCCTCCATGTAGATCTCCTCCTCTACAATGGAGCTCCTCCGTGACAGAGCTCCTTCCTGCTAGAGATCTCATAACTGGTACTTCTCTTTTCCTAAGATCTATAGATAAAGTGATATGAAGGGGAAATCTCATTGTCTCTAGCCTAAATCATAACTAGTATTGTCATAATTAGTCTTTCTTTAATCCAACTGCTTTTAGATCGTTTTCCTACTATCAAGTTGCTCCAAGAGAGGGAACTTGATCAAGATTGATAGAGAAAAGAGCCCCATTTTTTCTGAAATCATATAATACATATATGAATATTTGGCAGATCCCTTCCCATTTTTTTGTAAGACTCCGACTCTTGAGGTGTATTTAGCTTATCATTATTGGTGATGCTGAAACCAAAATTTATGTATGATTGAGAAAATGAATTATGCCTGAGTTTTAACTACAACCATATATGGGGGAGTCTTATGGACTTTGGTTTAATTAAATATCTTTGACTTTTGAGAAACATAAAAATAAGGTACTGGATGGCAAAGTTGGGATTCATGTGAGTATTATGTTATATGATTTCCCAGAGTTGTTGATAAATTATTGAGGATTCCATTGAGTTTTTGTAAAACATGGTTGCCTTTTGTTTAAGAAATGGATTCTAGCGTAATATATAAGCAGTTAAAGCTTTTGGCTATGGAGCTTTTCGTATTTTGACAATTGTCCTAATGAAGTTGTCTTGAGTTTTTCGTATTTTCGTATTTTGACAAGGTTTTGTCTGAAACAAGTTAAAGGTTCCTAATTGAACTTTTTTATCTCAAAAGATTTATACTTATCTATGAAAAACAAGAAAAACTGTTAAAAATCACAATAGATTATGGTTTGATTCTTGATATGTTGTTGTGACGTGTTATTACTTTATGATATTTGTGGTGTAAATATGATCATTTGATGTGTAAATATGAACCATTGAATCTTACATTATGAGGAGTATGCTTTGAAATGTTCTTATGCTTTCCATATGTATAGGCTGTATGAATTAGGTTTCCACTTAGGATGGTATGTCCACTACGTGAAATGTATATGAAGGTGAATATGGAATGTGTATCGGTTGTTATGAGATGGCCTCAAAGGAACAGTTAGAACGGTTAGAATTTCTTCGAAGGTGAAAATTAGTACCCGTGAAATTTGTTCCACTTGTATATACCTCATAGACTAACAAATTACCATGGGGTAATATTGGTATGTGTATGTATGTATGAACTATTTTTTGGGCTTTTGCCGATTCATTTACCGACTAAATAATTAATTGATAGGGAAAAGTCATCTTCTGTCGACGAGCTATCTTGTTCGTCGCTAAAGATATAGAACCCTTCTGTTTATAACTATTTTCTTTTGTTATGCACTTGAATCATCTTTGTTTTTTATTTGTGTTTCCCTCTTAATTTACTTTTCATTTTAATCTCTTTAATTTAGTGACATTTTGTTGAGAGTTCTCTAAATAGTTATTTAATTTACAGAGTGATAAAAAATGAAAGTTGGATAAAAAATCCTAATAGATTGTCTAAGGAGTATATTGATAGTATGTCATAGTCTATGAGCATGACTAGTAATTATCTCAATGTAGAGAGGAAAACTCGTTGTCCATGTAAAAAATGTATTAATTCAAGACAACTGTCTTTAATAGAAGTTAAAATGCACTTTTACCAATATAGAATGGCATGGAGCTATGATCGTTGGGTGTTTCGTGGTAAAGAGATACAAAGATATCATCATTCACCAAATATAGAGATGAATAGTAATATATCCCACCTTGGTGGTGATGATGATGATGGTGATGAGATGAGAGAATGTTAGATAACATGTGTGATTTTGATGGGATGGAGATGAATAGTGAATGAGTTGGAGAGGATAATACTGATAGAATAAATTTATCCTGGTTTTCAAAAGTATACTTCACTATCTTTAATTGTGAAGTTCATGCATATCAAAATACTTAATCATTTGAGCAATAAGTCATTTGACCAATTACTTGAAGTTTTAAATGGTTCTCATCTAGTAAGCTAAAAAATTCTAGCCTCTTACTATGAAGCCCAAAAGAATTGAGAGATTTAAGGTTGGGATATGACATCATTCATTCTTGTAAATATGATTATGCTTTATTCTGGAAAGAGAATGAAGGAAAAGACAAATATCATGAATGTGGTGAACCAAGATATAAAATGAATTATGGGAAGGGTAAGAACGTTTCTCAAAAAGTTTTGCATCACTCTCCTGTTAGACACACACTTCAGAGATTGTTCAAGTCAATATATACATCGTCGTGGCACAAGGAGAAATGTGTCAATGTTGAAGGTGTATTGAGACATCCTGTTGATTCAGAAGATTGGAAGGATTTTGATAAGCAATATAGTTAGTTTGCAGAAAATGCTCGAAATATAAGATTAGGACCTGCAACGGATCCATTCAGAAATATGAGCAACTTATATATCATGTGGTCAATAATATTAGTACCTTATAACCTTTCTCCATGGAAGTGTATGAAAGAACCGTTCTTTATGATGTCGTTGCTAATTTTGGTCCAAGATCACCTGGTAAAGATATTGATGTGTATTTGCAGCCATTGATAGATGAGTTAAAATATCTGTGGGATAGGGTGCAAACATTGGATGTCACTTCTGGGCAATCATTTTCAATGCATGCTGATGTG
The DNA here is from genome assembly GCA_003255025.1 of Datisca glomerata. Classification (NCBI taxonomy): domain Eukaryota; kingdom Viridiplantae; phylum Streptophyta; class Magnoliopsida; order Cucurbitales; family Datiscaceae; genus Datisca; species Datisca glomerata. The sequence continues at coordinate 79,798 of QANY01002702.1, forward strand.
TTGTCGACAATTAATGACTTTCCAGCATATATAGATTTTTCTGGTTGGAGCACGAAAGGGTACTTGACATGTCTTGTTAGCAATGAAGATGCATCTTCTTTGACGTTGCGAAGTAAAATATGTTACATGGGACATCGATGATATTTTCTTTATGATCATATGTGGCGGAGGAGTAAATTACATGACGGTAAATAAGAATTTCGTGATGCACCAAGAAAGTTGACAAGAGAAGATACATTGAGGCAGTTAGATCAAATTCAAATTGTCAAGTTTGGCAAAATACAAATAAGTTACACACAAAAAAAGCGTCCATTAGATGGCCTTCATTGGACTAAGAAAAGTGTGTTTTTCAACTTCCATATTGGTCTAAGTTGAAAATTAGACACAAATTGGATCTAGCCGACATGAATATAAGAAAAGAACTACACCTTGAACTGAAAGAAAATAAATATTTTAAACCATCTATGTGTTACACATTGACAATAGAGGAGAGAAGAAAGTTCTGTGGTTTCTTAAAGTCAGTCAAGTTTTTAGATGGCTTCACACAATGTATCAACCAAGCTTAGGGTAAGGTTTCAGAATTGAAAAGTCATGATTGTCATGTTTTACCATAAAGACTTTTACCAGTTGGGATTCGTGGTTTATTGGGCAAGGATGTATGCACTACTTTGGTTGAGTTCTCTAATGTACCATAGCATCAAAGAAACTGGGGGAAATATCCTTTATAACTTACACATGATCAAAATTATTCTGACTCTAAGAAAATCCAAGTCCTTAGTGTTCTTGTTAGTTATAGTTGGATGTACCCAATTGAAAGGTATATCTCTCAACTTTTCCTTACTTACCCATCTAATATTTCATGCACAATGTAATTGTTGTCATATGGCAGGAGTTTGCATACACTTAAATAATTTGTTAGAAACAAAGTTCGTCCAGAGGGTTCGATTGCAGAAACCAAACCAACGCCGAATGAGAGGAATGATGATGATTTTGAAAAACTAAATGAGGGGTCAGTAGCTGTCTTCACTCAACGATTGGTGGTAAGAAAATACTTTAGCTTTCTAAACAAGAATTAGAGATTGCCCAATGGTTGTATGTGCTGAATAATCGCGATGAGCTACAACCTTACTTAGTGTAAGTAAATCAATAACATTATTAAGTCTAATTTTCAAAAATGGTTGTTTTTTGTATCACAAATTATTAAAATAGAATTATTAATATGTGCAGAGAGCACATGAGAGAATTAAACAAAGTTAGTCGGGTTGATTTAAGTTCAAGACATCCAAATCAATTTTCTGAATGGTTTATAAATCGGATATGTGTATATATTTGACTAAATATATATCATTAAAATTTAGTACGGAAGTAACTAATACTTTTGTTATTTTTATTAGATCATTGAGTTGCGCTGTCAAGGTTCATTAGAAGCCATGGATGATTTATATGCTTTAACATTTGGTCAAGATAATCGTGTCAGGTTATATTCTGGTTGTATTGTCAATGACGTTCGATACCATAATATAGATCGTTTCATCATCGGACAAGCCAAAATAGTGGCTTAGTAGTTCCAGGAGAATATGATGGTGAAGAGACTGAATTTTTTGGCAGGTTAAAAGAAGTGATTGAAACGCAGTATGTACGAGAAAGAAAAGTTATATTATGATGTGAATGGTTTGATACAAATGCAAAAAGAAATAGTGTTCGAAAATGAGCATTTAATTCTCGCACATACTTGGTATGAAAATGAGCATTTTATTCTCGCATCTCAAGCACAACAAGTCTTTTATGTTGATAATTGCAAATTTGGAGTCAATTGAAAAATGATGCAAAAGGTTCAACATAGACATTTATGGGATGTTCCTTATATAGAACAAGATGAATTCATAGGGCATACAGACATAACTTAGCCATCTATCCATCTAGATGAGTAAGAAACAATGTAATTTCATAGGCATGACGTGGAATCTTCTGAAATAGATGCAAATGTTATTGAAGTAGGAGATAGTAATATTGAGGATATTGATTCCATTGATGATGATGACAATGAAAATGACATTTTGGTTAAGTATGATGATGATTAAGAGGATTTATACCAAGTGATGATGATATAGATTGAATTTTAAAGTAATGGTGAGCCTGTTAGCATAAATATACGTTCATATCTTCTTACATTTGCTTTAATTTATCTTGTAAGTAATAACATGTTTATGACATTCTTCTAAGTCATTTATCTTTATGCAGGTTAATGTCTTCCAGAAGAAATACTCCTCTTCCAAATCTAGATCATGTTGTAGGACCTTCTACTAACGAAGATGGTGTTGGTCATCGCGGCGCGTGGGTGGCGGAAGCGTGTAGCACGTGGTCATTTTAAAAATTAAATTTTTTAATAAAATAAAATCGTGCAACGCTGCTACGATAACCAAAATTTTTTTTATTGAAAACTCTTTTCAATCGGTCAGGATCTATTATATATTTATATATTAAATTTATAACATACAAGATTAGAAATCATATACCTATTGTAGTCTAAATCAAGTATCCTCGAGAAAATAATCGATTTTTCATTCCCACGAAATCATTCCAACGATCAGCAGACTCCGAGATCCACACCAAGATTTTTCAAGTCAATCCTCAATGCACTAGGACGTGTGTGGGCACGTAGAATATAACAAGACATTTTTTCTATCTCTAAAAGTTCTTAACACATGAGATCTAGAGATTTATTGAGAATGATTTTTGTGAAACAATTCTCTAAAAGAACATGATGATTATTCTTTTAGAGATTTGATTAACTATTAATCGTAGAAAAATAACTCCTTTAGAAATTGTGTTCTTCTCTCAACTCTTAATTGATGAATTGATTCTTTCATTCAACTGATTGATTGATTCTTGATTCATTCAGACATCTAAGACCATCAAAATAATATCTATATATTTTTTTGATAATGATGTATCATATATTTTAGAATAATTAAAATAATATTTAATTATAAAATTACCAATATCAGTGGGAGTAACTGCTATTGTGCATAACTGCAGTGTGTCGTGAGGTAGCACAATGCCTCACAGCACCATTATAGTGTCATATGGCACTATAGTGTTGCACACCCACTACTATAGTGCCATCTACAATAGTCTATGTCAATCTCTGATACTCAATCAGTGATTGACACATGACAATTATAACGTATTAAATATTTATTTTTTAATCAAATTAAATATCTAGATATTTTTAATTCAAAATTAACATATCTGATTAACCCTATCAACTAATTTATCTGTTATTTCACAAATAACANTTTAATTAATTAATCACACATAATTATTCCATAATTATGTACTTGCCCCAGAATAAAAATTTCTTTGCAGGTAAGTCCTTTTCTCATGTCCTGAAATATTCACACTATAGACTGCGTAGTACAAGGTGACTTGGAGACCATGGACCTATAATCTTTAGCTTCAATAAACTAAATTATTATTTAAACTCTTTAATTAAATAATCTTACTTATAAATTTCATGACTAATTTCCTATAAATATGAAATTGCACTCTTAGAGTTTATAAATTGTATTGACAGAGTATTCTCATGCAATTCACTGATTAATCATTTTACGTAGTTCTATCATCCAATTATTGGTTCGTAAATTACAACTAATCAAATTATCATTTTACTCTTGTAATTACCTCTTTATCCTTAAGTATAATTAATCCACTAGGGAATGGCTAATTTAAAATCTTATTATAAATTTGAGCTCAATAACTATTCAGTTCCAAAATTAACACTTAAGAGAACTAATATACGATCCCTTAAGAAACCTTGGATTTCAAATCTTGTAAGATCATGTTCCGAGCCATCCATATCTCTGAATCTCCAAAACAAAAGTCACTAACCTATTTTACAAATAAACCTTAACGATTGAATCAAAAGATTCAGTAAACATGCATAGGAGTTCATGACTACTCAGGATTCATATTGATCTACATACGATCATTGAATTGATGTGTATTAAAGATATTAATTCACATCGGTTCACTCATATATAATCTCATTATATAAATTACATTCACTAACATATCTATCAACATCAATGATTCAGATATAGATCACATGCATTCATAATGTTTAGTGAACCGTACTAGCAACCATTTATTAAAGATTCTAAACTTTAATATATTACTGACAGTTTTATTCATTATCTATAAACTTAATTATCGCGTACTAATACAATATCATAGTCTCATTAACGAATAAAGAATTTTCATATATTTATATAATTATTCAACAATAAATTAAAAAAACAATTATAAGAAAATGTAATGTTTATTAAATTTCATATCAAAATTTCAATACATATGCTTTTAGGGCATGACCCCTAACAACCTCCTACTTGCCCTAAAGTAAATGTGGCATCTCTCTTAATCTCATGTTATACACATGACTCTCAAATGACTTCATAAGAAGTGTTTTTATAAAAGGATCAGTCAGGTTCCCGACGCTATCTTCATAATATTATCCCCTCGATGCAAGATCTCTCTTACATGATGATATTTCCTCTCTAGGTGCTTGCCCCTCTTATGACTCCTACGTTCCTTGGAATTCGTTACTGCCCCACTATTGTCACAGTACAGGATCACTGGCTTGTCCATATCTGGAACTACTTCTAGATCAGTATAAAACTTTCTAAGCTATAGCGCTTCTTTTACAGCTTCACAAGCCGCTACATATTTGGGTTCCATAGTGGAATCTGCAATGATGGATTGTTTAATACTTATCTAGTCTACAACTCATCCACCTCGGGTGAATATTGATCCAGATGTTGGCTTTCGACTGTCTCTGACTGATTAAAAATCAGAATCAACATATCCAGGGAGGTTCAGCTCTCCACATGAATAAACAAGCATATAGTTTCTCGTTCTCCTAAGATACTTAACAATGTGCTTTACTGTAATCCAGTGTTCCAAACCTAGATTCGATTGATAACGATATACAATTCCCACTGCATAACAGATATCCGGTCTCGTAGACAACATGGCAAACATGAGACTTTCAACTGTTGAAGCCTAGGGAACCTTTCTCATGTCCTCTTCCTCTTGAAGTGTCTTAGGATATTGTTCCTTGGTGAAGACAATTTCATGTCAGGTTGGTAGTAGGCCATTCTTGAAATTCTCCATAGAGAATCTCTATAGTACCTTATCAATATAAGATGCTTGAAAAAGTGCCAAGAGCTTGTTCTTTCTATCCCTTATGATTTGGATGCCCAGAACATAGCTCACTTCTCCCAAATGTTACATTGACATGTGAACCTTCTCCCACTTACTATTTTAGGATTATGTATTTCCATTTTTAACTAATAATTCCAAATTAATAATTGGTTAAAATAATAACCCTATGAATATTTAATAATAAGTTATATCAATCTCATTTGTCTAAATTCATTAACCTTCTAAAGCGCCTAATTCATAAGTAGGTGAACTTATATTAACTAATTAATTATATTCATCAAATTTTAATAAAACTCTTTTACTAAAGTTGGTTATCTTAAACGTTACTACAACCTTCAATGTGGTGTGATTACTAAGTTTTAACTAATTAAATTCTAGCAGTTTACATGCTATTGATTTCATAAAATAATACATATAAATTTATTAGGATAATATTAAGAAATCATATTTCTACTGATGAGATGCATGAGCAATAAAACTGTATGAGATTTTCATGTATGACATGTGAGCGACTAATGCATGGACATGTTATCAGACATAACAATTAAAATAATTATTAATCATATTAAATAAAATAATAATGGACCAAGTGACTATTGGGTTCTAAATTACAACCCTTGAAATAAAGAAATAAAATTATAAAGTGAACTTGAAGAATACATGTTTCTCAAATATTGTCTTCTCCTCCTGATATCGATCTTCATAATCTCTAAGTTTTGAACAAAATTTTATTTAATTAAAAAAAATATTTTTCTTTAAAATTAATTTCTATAGTTATACCTTTAAAATAGTTGACTTTGATTTAACCAAATAAATACTTTATTTGATTTGGTCAAATTTGGGTCAACTCCAATCAACCTACTAATTTCTTATTTTCATAAAATTAAAAATTAATATTTAATTTCTAATTTTTACTTAATTAATAATTATTAATTAATTTTAAAATTACATTAATTTTAAAATTTAACAGGATAATTGATAGATTTAGGATTATAATCAAACCCTATGGTTAATTTTAAAATTTAACAGGATAATTGATAGATTTAGGATTATAATCAAACCCTATGGTGATAGGATTGGTTGGTATCAGGATTTGTACAAAACTTCCCTAAAAGTGACAACATTTGACACAGATGACAGGACTCTCCTATCACCGCCCCATCATCCCTCGCCACCACTGTCATCGCCAATCCCACTGCCGGCAGCTGCCGGAACAGTATTTTCCTGTGTGAACAGTAAAGTTTTTGTGAACATAAAATTTATTGTTCGTCTCGTGCGTTCTTCATCTTCTCGCGTTCGGAATAATTACAATAAATATTCAAAATAAAAATTACAAAAAATTTTACACCCCAAAACGGCTTACGCAAGATCTAAGAAAAAATAAAATGAACAAAGAATAACCCAATAATCATCATACATTTAACGGTTTATTATTTTTCATATCTTCAAAAAACATAACCACTCATTCATTCATACATATCTCATATTATGTGAATAATACAAGAAAACCCACATAATATTTAACATATAAATATATAAAGACCGCTCTGATACCACTTGTTGGCCATCGCGGCGCGCGCACGCCGGAAAAGTGTGGCGCGTGGCCATTTTAAAAAAAATTAATTTTTTTATAAAAATCCAATCTTTTAAAAAATAAAATCGCGTAACGGTACGATAACTAGAAAAAAATTTACTGAAATTTTTTTTCAATCAATCAGGATCCATTATATATTTATATATTAAATTTACTACATACAAGGTTGTGAATCATATACTTCTTGTAGCCTAAATCAAGCATCCTCACGAAATAAATTGATTCTCCGTTTCCAGAAAAGCATTCCAACGATCAGCAGACTTTGAGATCCACACCAAGATCTTTCAAGTCATCCCTCAATGTACTAGGACGTGTGTGGGCACGTAGAATATTATAAGACACTTTTTCTGTCTCTAGATGTTCTCAACACATGAGATCTAGAGATTTACTGAGAATGACTTTTGTGACTATTCTCTAAAAGAATACGATGATTATTCTTTTAGAGATTTAATTAACTATTAATCGTAGAAAAATCACTCCTTGAGAAATTATGTTCTTCTATCAACTTTTGATTGATGAACTGATTCCCTCATTCAACTGATTGATTGATCCATACATCTGAGGCCATCAGAATAATATATGTGTATTTTTCTTGATAATGGCGTATCATATATTTTGGGATAATTGAAATAATATATAATTATAAAACTACCAAAAAGTGGGACCCACTGCTATTATGCACAACTACGGTGTCACATGGCACTGCAGTGTGCCGTGAGGCAGCACAATGTCTCACGACACCACTGTAGTGTCATGTGGCACTACAGTGTTGCATACCCACTACTCTAGTGCCATGTGACACTACAGTAGTCCATGTCAATCTTTGATACCTAATCAGTGATTGACACGTGACAATTACTGCGTATTAAATATATATTTTAATCAAATTAAATATCTAGATATTTGTTAATTCAAAATTAACATATCTGATTATCTCTATAAACTAAATTGTCTATTATTGCACAAATAATAGATTTAGCTAATCCAAATTATTATCTAATAATAATTTAATTATCTAATTTCATAAATTAGATATTTTATCTCACTTATCGATAATTAAAAAAATTAATGATTATTTAAATATACATTAATTCCAAAAATTATATATATATATATAGTTCAGTTAATTAAATCTTGATTAATTAGTCACACATAATTATCTCATAATTATGTACTTGTCCTAGAATAAAAAAAAACTCTATTTGCAAGTAAGTCTTTTTCTCATGTCCTCAAATATTCACACAATTGACTGCGTAGTACAGAGGTGACATAGGGACCATTGATCTATAATCCTAAACTCCAATAAACTAAATTATTAATTAAACTCTTTAATTAAATAATTTTATTTATTAATGCCATGATTACTCCCTTATAAATATGGAATTGCACTTTTAGAGATTATAGATTGTATTTATAGAGTATTCTCATGTAGTTCACTGATATAATTATTTCACGTAGTTTTATCCTCCAATTATTGGTTCGTAAATTAGAATTGGTCAAAATTACTATTTTATCCCTCTAGTTAGCTCGTGATCATTAAGTACCATTAATCCACTAGTGAATAGCTAATCTATAATCTTATTTTAAATTTGAGCTCAATAACCTTACAGTTCTAAAATTAACAATTAAGGGAACCAATATACGATTCGTTAGAAAAGTTTAGATTCCAAATCTTATAAGATTGTGTTCCGAGCTATCGATATCATTGAATCTCCAAAACAAAAGTCACTAGCACATTTTACAAATAAACCTTAACGAGTGAATAAAAAGATCCAGCACACATGCATATGAGTTCATGACTACTCAGGATTCATATTGATCTACATATGATCATTGAATTGATGTGTATTAAATTTTTATGATAAACGACATGTTGATAACGATATTAATTCACATTGGTCAAGTCATATATAATCTCATTATATAAAGTACATTCACCAAGATGTCTATCCATATCAATGATCCGGATCTAGATCACATGCATTCATAATTCTTAGTGAATCGTACTAGCAATAATTCATTAAAAATTTCATACTTTAATATGTTGCTAACAATTTATTACATTATCTATGATCTTAATCCTCTCGTACTAATACTATATCATAGTCTCAATAATGAATAAGGAATTTTCAAATATTTATATAAATTATTCATCAATAATTTAAAAGAACAATTATAAGAAAATGTATTGCTCATTAAATTTTATATCAAAATGTCAATACACATGCTTTGAGGGCATAACCCCCAACAGATGGTTCCCAAACAGGTATATGCACTTTGTAATAGTTCTTATTATAATGGTTTCTTATTCTTTGTTTTATTGTAGAGGCTTCATCTTCTTCGGGGAGTGTGAGAAAGGTTCACAGGCCAACAAGAGGGATTGAGTTGGAGAGGTTAGTGAGCCATTTCAGAAAATTACCAATCGATACCCCTCCTCCCGGTGTTGTTAGACCTGTTGGACAGTGGACTAACCATTTCAACCTTGAGATTTGTGCCCTCGTATGACAATTCATACCACATCAATATGAGGGTTGGTCCAATGTGCCTGAAGAATTCCTAGAAGTTATAAATGATAGACTGCAGGTAATAATGGTAGATCTATTTATTGTTATATATTCTTTATTGCGTGACTGATAGTGTAAAATTATTTCATGTCTATTTTTCTTTTGAATCGACCAGTAATGTTGTGATCGATTGGAATAAATTTGAAGCAATGAATACATACAAGGGATACAAGTACACATTGTATAGACATTATAAAAAATTTAAAGATCTAATAGTAGCACGATGACATCCTTATAAGGGTGTATCACAGGATGATTGGGATTGGCTACGCACAATAAGTGTAATAATTACTAAAACATAAAGGTCTATAGTAGATTGACAAAAAAAGAGTCAATCAGCGATGCCATAACTCAAAATAAGTATGCCGTTTTATATTGAGTACAAAGCTTTGATATAAACTATAGGAACGATATGACAGTCTCAGATGATGGGTGAATTGTGTGATCATGTTCAAATAAAAATATTTTACAATCAAGTAAAAAATGAAGGTTCAAGAAAGAACTCCTAATTTTCCAAGTTTAATGCTTGAAGAGATAAATCAATAAGGAATAGATAAAACCGTCAAAGTAAAAAAGAATTGAATAATTATGTTCAGAAAAATGCTTAAGTAAAGAATGTTTACAATAATGTAAATGCAGAAATGTAAAGCAAGCAAATTAATTAAATTGTGAAAACTTAAAGTGCATAAATTAAATAATGGATTGTAAGTAATACATTACGAAATATTAAAGTGTAAAAAATAAATAGCAAGAAATAAATAGAGAATGAGAGAAGATAGGTACACAATATTTTATGTAGTTTGGCATCCCTTGTATATGTCAACGCACCAAGGGCCCCCTTGGAATTTATAGTCACATGATCTTCTTACGGGTGAAGATTAAACATTACAATCTCAATTGACTTACGAATGCCAATTAAACCTTACATTACTTTGTGTTTTGAGATTTAGTGATCGCTTAGAATAACACTCTCAAAGAATAGAAACTCCAATCTAAGCTCACACAAAACTAATCTTGTTTACTCTAGAAATTTTGCAAGAATAAAGCTCAAAATATGAAAATATATGTAGAAGAAAAGTGGAAGGATTTTGGGAGCAATCTCTTAGCTATGAGTGGTATTTGGTGAAGAGAAACAAAGTGTATTTATAGAGGAGATGAATCTTAAGGTTTAAGAGGGAAAAATACAATAATTTTGATTTGAGAGGCACATATCCTTACACGAGGAAAAAAAATCAAGTACAAAATGACATAGCTTATGCGTGCCCAGAGTAAAGCAATTGGTCAAACAATTTGGACAATCTCTCTCTCTATAGTTGAAAATGTAAGTTACTTTGTTATATGATTTGTCATCTCCATCTGTCTTATTGTGTAAGAGAACGTAAGCTTTTTGGTTTTAGACTTTTTTTGGATGGAGATTAAATTTAAGTATACAAAACCTTAAATAAAATTGAGCTTATTAAGAGGAAATAAATTGAGTAAACCCCTAATAAAAATTACATGAATAAAATAAATGTCGTCATGATCTTTAGATTCCACGATTTGTGGTATCTTGATTAAATTTGTGCACTTGATTATATTCATCACTAATTTCAATGTTTTGTTATTATCATTTGTGGTATCTTGATTAAATTTGTGCACTTGATTATATTCATCACTAATTTCAATGTTTTGTTATTATCAAAATATATCTCATAAAGATATATGGTTAGCGAATGTCACAAGCTACTATTTTGTACATTTAAGTATAATATTGGGGCTAGGATTTGAGATAGGTGATTAAATCGGTGTTTGATGTTGTAACAAACGTTCATAATGAGATTAATTGTGAATGTGAATGAATTGGTCGAACCATGTTAAAATTATCATTTTACTAATTATTTTCTGACACTCCTCTTAGAATAAGCTACAAATTTATTTATGGAGTCTTATTTTCCTAATGAGCCTAGATAAGAGTTCGAGTCAAAGAAGATCGCAAATGTTTTATCAAGATTGAGATAAAAAAAAATGATATAGATGAAGATGATCACTAGCTTTCATATGCAAGTCTTATGAGCACGGGAATAAGGCCGACAAGTCTTATAAGACTCAAGCCCTAGGCCGAAGAAGAAAGTATTTCCCACTTCCCACTCATTTTAGCAAGTCTAATCAACTGCTGCTACTTTACGCCATTTTACTCCTGGTTTTAGATTCAAAATCTTTCCTTTCAAAGTCTTTCAGTAATTTATTTTAGCCTTTTAAATTCTATACCTTTCTCAGCAGTTTATTATCGCACGATCAAGTCTTAGGCTCGATGTAAAATATCTAGAGTTTTGTTCTTCACAATAATTTACCATTGATGGTATCATATTCCAAGTTTTTTTTGTTTTACTAGCTTTCACTAATCTTAATAATGTGATGTTCCTTGCTTTCTCACAACGCATGATAGAAGATAATTTTAGGCTGGACAAGATCTGGACAGGCTCGCTCATTCAACATTCCAAGAGGGATGTATTGGTTAGTCTTGCATTCGTAGCCTAGGTATTTTAGCCAGACTCTATAGGCTGAGAATTCCAAGCCAAACAGGTCCGTCTATTAAATCTAGTAAACTACATCACATAATTCATAAAAATATGAAAACTATGTACTTCTTTCCTTCTATTAAACCTATTGTGGATTTGGATCACCTCCCATCCGTAGGTGATTTTCGTATGATACGAGCAGTTGAGATCTGCACTAACAGTCTAGATCAATTCTTTATATAGATAGGTGAAAAGAAAAAGTATTTTTAAAAGTTAAAAGAAAAAGTATTTTTAAAAGTTGATAAGATTCATCGAGATATGATCAACAGTCCAGATCAAATACGTCTCTCTCTTGTTTGATTGAACATCGGAGAAATTTAATCTCCAATAACACCACCAGATGTCTATCTTAATATAAAATCCAAAATCTTTGATATTTTCAATGAAATATAGATGATGAGTAAAATAAGTTAATGTTAAAACTTCATTAATATATAAGCAATGATATTTAGCTCAAGTTGTGCATGTGCATGATTCATATGACAATGATCAATCAACATTGTATTAATTGTGTTTTTCAAAACAATTAATTCATTTCACTCACGTTAGATATGCACTTAGAAAACTTAGGCTGGCATTTTCCTAATACATTCCTAAGTATTTCTTTAGAATCATATTCAAAAGTAGTTCTAAAATACTAGAATTTCACTTACTAAATTACTAACTGTAAGTCGGTGGGTAGCAGGCCGCGAGGGACCATTGGTTCTGCAGCTTTGATTCTAGATGTACCGTTTTCATTACGTACATGTCTTAATTAGTCATTCATCTCTTACCCTTACTAAATGTAGACAAAGGGTAACCCGGTACTTTTACAAGAAGATAGAGATGGATCCTGTATGGGCATCACTTGGAAGGTTCTATCCGTAAATAAACTACAAGTTTGACTCTTGGATCAGCTTGTCCTCCAAGCAATGTTAGAGCTCCACATTGTTGACCATTCAAACTTTCATCACGAAGTTGCTGATGACAACTACTTGCCAATCACCAACAGCCACTTCAGCCAAAAATGTTGGACCCATTTGGTCCCACGGCTCAATAAGTGTCTAATGTCCATATTATCTTATATTATCTCCAACTATTCAATAGTACCGTTTGACCTGCAGTCAAGTGACCTCCGGCAGATGTGTCCTCTAGTAAGGTGTTCAACATTCAGTTCAGTTTTAATAAAAAATTAAATTGAATTAAAATTTTAGTGTTCAACATTCAGTTCAGTTTTAATAAAAAATTAAATTGAATTAAAATTTTAGTTCGACGATAGAATTGAATCGTAAATATTAAAAGAATTGAATCGAATTAAATCATAAATTTTGGTTTGGTTTGATTTTTCGGTTCTGTATTATTAATTTAAAATACTTTTTAAATAATATTATTGAAAAACAAATATAAAATTAAAGTTTTGTTTCGTTTTGATTCGGTTCGGTTCGAAAACCACCAAAATTCTGAACCGAACTAAAATTTTGATTTTCAATAATTTTTCTAAACGGGACATACATAAAGAACCAACTATTTTTAGTTCGGTTCAATTTAATTTGACCGGTTCAATTTAATTTTGAACATCCCTAATCTCGACCAAAAGATTTCGAGCATTCTCATGTACGAAGAACTTAGATTTCAATGTATATTTATTTCTTCATTCGTTCAGAACCTCTCGAGTGCTACAATTTTTTAAGACTTCTTAAAGATAGTGTGAATCCAGTGAAATTAAGTCATGTACGCGTACACCGGCTCAATCACTCATTAATACAAAAAAAATTAATCATTATGAGGCTCTTTGACTGAAACGAAGGTACCCCAACAAGTGAAAAATGCTATAAAAGAAAGTGTAGTAAACATTCCTTTAACATACATCACATGTGAATATACAAAACTGAACAAATAAATCCGTGTGGAAAAATATACAACACAACAAACAAAATGTAAAAGAATTAAATGAACCAACCTAAACGTAATCTTTCTTATTTTTTGATTTCTGTAACTATAATTACTAAAGCCTAAACCTTTCTCCCTTACCCTTCCAAATTTCAGCATAGTAAAGACTCGAAAAACATGTCGTCTTTTGCTTCTTCCTTTGTTCGAGTATACACATTGTCCGTGAGCTGTGCTTGATTTATGTAAGATCCCAAAGGGTTTCCGTAGTTCAAAAACCCGAAACTCTCTGGGTTCTGCATCATTTCCATGGGGAAAGGTGCTTGGCCATCAGAAGGTGGAACCCTTAGACCATGAATAAGGGTATTAGAGGAATTCTTAGTTTGAAGAGTAGCAGCAGAGGGCCTAATTGCTACGGTGGGTGCATTGTGGCTGTTGTTAGGTAAAGGGCGGTTGACGGAATGGCTGCCGCTGCCACGGGCGGCAGGGACGTCATGGTTGTGCTTTCCTTCATAGGTTGTGATGACTGCTCTTAGATCATGAGATGCTCTCTCTACATGCTTCCTCACTGGACATCCTGGATTTGTGCACTTATAGTAGCTCCTACAACCATAACCAATTTAAATTTCAAAACTCAAGTCTGCTTCAGTTGCAACCTTCACTAAATTATAAAAAGCTACTTTGGCAAAGATAATACAATGAAAAAATAGCATTTCAAATTGAATTTAATCTTTCTTGGTCTAAATAGAGATTACATAAGTAGAATATAGTATTAAAGTCAGAAGAACAAGCTCAGTCCCTTCACTATTTAAAATCTAAGTTTTAAACATAGAAGTACTAAAGTCTTTTAACCAGAAAATAAGGGGCAATGCTAAAACACTCTCCGAACCACAACATATGACAGTCAACGACCACCATATCAAGCCCAAATCGAATCACAACATATGACATTAAACGACCGCCATATCAAGCACAAATCGAACTCCGCGTCACACACAGCTAAACTAAAACAGTACACAACAAACACAACCCTAACAAAGCTTTCACTCCTAGAGTATTTTAAACAACACATAAGGTGTAAAGTCATGTGATATGGCTAGGGAATTATTTGCTTAAAGGGAAAAGAACAAGCTATTTTTTTTTACCTTGGATTTGGATTTCCCTTGACCACTTTCTGTCCATATTTTCTCCATCTATAACCATCATCAAGAATGTCAATATCACTGGTAGTTTGAACCACAACTCTCGGCTCTCTCACTGTTCTACTCCCTGGTGCCGAAATCCCTTCACTTTCACCTTCCTTCTTCCTAAAATTTTCACAAACAGATTAATCAGGAAACAATGTATCTATTGATTCAAGGGTCATCATTGCTACTGTTTAATAGTAACATACTGTGAGTAGAACGAGAGAGTGAATGAAGGAAAGAGAAATTTTTTCAATTTTTCTCTTTCCACATCTGTCTTTCTCTCCCTCCCAGTATGTTATTGCTAACTGTAACGTAGAATTTTTTAACGAATCAATGAGATTATGTGACCGACCATCTTTTGGCATCAGGTTCATCCTCATCAAACTCATCTCCACCTCCTCCTCCTCCTCCTGATTTACTCTTCTGAGAGCTCTGATCAAAATCATCATCCCCCATTGATAGAGAAGAATTCTCAGGCGTGGCAACTGAATCCATTTGTCCATTACCATGATTGCCAAATGAAAGATCTGCGATCTCATTGGCTGAAGGATTTGAAGCTTGGATTACATGAGAAGTAGCTGATGACAAAGATGACCTTCTTGTTGACTGAGGCTTGGCATGATTATGGGTACCCTTATAAACAATCTCTGTAATTTGTCCATCTATAGACCTTTCCACCTTTTTCTTAGTTGGGCAATTTGGGTATGTGCATTTATAATAACTCCTTGGATTTTCACTCCCTTTCACTTGTTTTTGACCGTATTTTCTCCAATTGTATCCATCTTCTGATGATCTTCTGTTTGTTGAATGAGATTGTTGGGGGAAATTGCTGTAGTCTGATTGAAGTTCACCATTGTTTTGGTTCTGACTTTGCATGGTGGCAGTTTCAGGGGAAAACCTCTGCATCGAAGAGAATTCAGGCTTTAACATATTTTTCCCTGAAGAAAAAATGTCTTGCTTTGTTGACTCTTGAAAACTCCATGCCTGTTCTTGTGCCTGAAGTTTTTCCAAATAAAATTTTTAGTATGAGAAAAACATAGAAGTAGTTGTGATTAACAATCGAATGTTTTACTTACATTTGAAGCAGGGTTGGTTGAAGATTGGAAGATTGTTGAAGATGATGATGTGGCAGGCCTTAGCTGGAATGAGAATTTTGAGAAGTTTTTATTTTCCTGTTTGATCATTTGTGGGATGTATGAAGAATTGCTTTTCCAATTCAAAGATTGAGTTGGAAATGTTCCTGTTGTTGGAGATGGCAGAATCTGTATGTAGAAGCAATTCAGCACAGAGAAAAACAAATCCATAGACATCTAAAACTTAAGAAAAAACTCGAAGTCAACCGAGTCTTGTTCATTTTCTGACCAAGTAAAAATATTTCCCAGTTTGACTAACTCATTATCCTCTTTCTCTAAAATTTTCATAACAACCAAACAGAGTAGGAAAAAAAGAGAATTGAAACAGGAAACTTACGCTAGAGTTGTTAAGAAGAACAGGGGAGTCCAAGAGTTCAGCTGGGCTCAACCCAGCAGGGATGGCGAAGTAGGAAGAGGGAGACAGAGGAGGTGGAGATATGGGCAATGAAGGAGGTGGAATTGACTTGAATTTAGGCACACCTGAACCAGTACGCTCCGCTACATGATCAGAAAACCCACGGCGTCTGTCGTTAGTGAAAGGTGGAAGTGGACCGGAATCGGTGCCGGAGGCCAAAAGTTGAGTGTAAGAGGTGGTCATGAAGGGTTGGGAGGAAAAACTGAAAGTTGGGTGGGAATTTGCAGAGGTGTCCAAGCTTCCAGATGAGGAAGCCATGAAAGAGAGAGGTTAGAGAGAGAGAGAGAGAGATTTATTGTTGAGAGGAGACTTAAACTTAAGAATTAAGATGTGGTGTGAAAGGAAGAAGACAATGGTGACGTACTGAACAAGGCTCTGGTATTTGGAAGAGCCTTCCCAGAAGCTCTTGGGCAGGTTTGACCGTGGAATTTATTTGTTTTCTTTTTTTCCTTTTGCAGAAAATAATATATTTTTCATTTTTTGTGGGTCAAAACTCGTGGGTTTGACTGATGGCGGCTGACATATGTTAAAACGTATTTGCTTGGTACGCTGTTGTTAAGACATACTTTATTTTTTTGTGAAACAATGTCAAGACATACACCTTAATTAATGAAGTGTTTATCCGACGGATTTAAATTATAAATCTTAAGAATTTAGATTTATAATATAAATTCATATTTATTAAATTTATGTAAATCCACCGGTTAATTGAATTTGTAATCTATTCATTTATGTATTTATAATCTAAATTAAAATGAGAGATTATATCTAATCCAAATCTTCCTGTGGGATTCTACTCCTCCTTTCATTTCCGATCTGTTGGTGTTGTTTTCTTCTAGCTTACTGCTTGTATAAAAAAAATCAACAGTCCAGATGATACAACGATGGTTTCGATCCAACAGACAATAAATCCAAGAAATGAAGTGGCAGTTAAGAATGAATTTCTTTTTCTGTCCTATCCTTTTTGTTCGGTTTTGAATTTTTTATTTCTCTGTTTGGTTGAGAGAAGTACATTGATAAGCATAATCAAGTGACACATCAACAGTACAAACTGAAGTGGGTACTCGACACATGTAAGCACTAAAGAGATTTTGAGAATAATGGAAAAGTATGTGCCATAATATAAAAAAATAATATAAATATTGAAATTGATTGAGCTCTTTATCCGATACCATGGGATTAAACATTCCAAGTCCATGATCTTTGGGCATTACTAGGGTTTAGATTTTATTAAATTAATATTATAATTATATTCAAATGACCTTTGTACCACTCAAAGATTTGTAAGTTAAATTATAGTGCATTGGAACTCGATCTCACCTCATATCAATAGGGAAAACGGACTCTCAACTGTTATTGGATAATGATAAAGATTGAATTAAAGTCAGATCTAATCATTCAATCATATGTTAACGGATTAAATCTGATCTAATTATTTTTATAATAATATATTAATTTTTTATCTTTTATTTTTATTTTTTATTTGTTTTAATAAATTTGATATATTCATATCTAATTGAACAAATCAAACATCTAACTCTAACGTTGCCTAACAACGATAGAGAATCCAAATCCTATTAAGAAGGTGGTGCCATTAATATGAATTAACAGCTTAGTAATTAAAAACATTTTTTTTATTAATGGTAATTTTCTTCGGGCTCTTAATTTTTCAAAAACATACGCTGCGGGTTGAAAATGACGATGGAAAATGCGTTATAACTTGTAAGAGGGTCCTTTCAAGGCAATGACGCAAGTTTGAGATGTCGGTTCATGGCTTGATTCATCAGAAAAAACGGGACATGTTTTACTCCTTATAATTGACTTAAAAAGGCATCTTCGATATATCCAGTATATTTGATATATTTTTTTTATGACCTGAATATTCAGGCTATGCCCGACTAGCACGCGAAATCTCAAATGCTCTCTCACCACTAGGCCAACCTTTCAGGGTTAAGGGTTAAGGCATCCTCTGATATTAATATGGTATGTAATTATAAGGTGATTAATATGAGAGAATTAAAGACATCGGGTAGAGTGGCATGGATTCACCCTCCATAAGAGTCCAGAGCTTGAAAGCCTCCACTTATATAGCTCATTGCTTAGTAATGCACAAGAAGTGATGGGTATAACTAATGAGCATGGAGGGATTCGATGGAACTCGTGGGGACCTAAATAGATAGATAGGCTCAATGAAATTTTTCTGACAGGTTCATATGGTTCTGTAAGGAAGAGAAGATAAAAATCCCTCTAGAGGCGTAGAGGTGGGTGAAGAGGTAATAGTTTTTAAATTTGTAAAGAATAGAAAAAACAAAAAAGAGGTATAGTTTACATTAAACTATCATAATATAATATCCCTCCGAGATACACGAAATAAAACAATACTACTTACCGCAGTTAGAAACATCATTTACTTCTTCGCGAAACTGATAGCCATGGGATGCTGGGGATCGATTTTGAAGCCTTGAAGTGCCTGCATGGCCATGGAGGACTGAATATCATCTTCAAATTCCACAAAGGCAATGCCAGGCTTTGCTTCAATCATACGGACTTCCCTAAATCCGGGGTATTGTTGGAAGAGAACTTGCAGCATCATACTGGACGTTTCGTGTGGCAAATTCTCTATGAATAGTATATTGTTTGGAGTTGCTTCATGTGCATTTGGATTTCCATGCCGGAACGAGGCCTGCACATAACCCAGAGCTGTTACTACAAAGTCACGAGCAAACTCAATAGGCAATGATTACATGTAATCACTTGGATCCTATCCACATATGTATCTTCTGAGAAAGTTGCTAAAAGGTGACTAAGATATTCCATGGACAAACCGACCAAAATAAGAGATATTCCATACAAACCATGAAGAAAGAGATTAGCAAAATACACTGAGAAAGGGGGGAAAGGGAACTTACTGCAGTGGCCCCATTTTCGACATTTCCATTAGCAGTTGTAGTTTGGGGGGTGTCTTCAGTACGTCGCTTTCTTTCAGCTGGAAAATGCACAGCAGAGTGTTAGTCAATTTATTGCTTTCCCAGCAATAAATTGAAGTAGAAAATTCTCTTTTATAATACATAAGAGCATAAAAACTGGTAAAAACGTCCGATGGTATAATTTGTTTTTGGCACATCTCTTCAATGTCTGATGGTGTAATTTGTTTTTGTCACATATCTTCAACACCTAAGTTTATATTATCAAGTCATTTACATTCTCCAGCGACTTTTTTGTCTAAAATCGGTTACGAACATCTGATGGTGCAGTTTGAACATAACTCAATATAACCACCTTATGCTGAAACATGTGATGGTCATGGTATTGAAAAGAAAGACCGAAAAAACAGAAAAAGTAAAACACTATACTGAAAGACAGTAAAAGAAAGTAGGTAACATAGGAAATTGCAAGAAGCTTCTTTTCACCTTTTTCTTCTTGCTTCTTTTTCTTCTCTCTTGGAACATAGCTTCCATCAGCTTGAGCAACACAATCTGACTTGGTTTTGGCATACTGAATTCTCTGTAGCAAATCAATCAGTCATAATTATATTTCATTGTATGACAACACAATTTTTTTCTTCAGTAATACCCCGAGAATGTAGTTAACTGACGTCTTTAGTCGAGTTATGTGATGTA
The DNA here is from genome assembly GCA_003255025.1 of Datisca glomerata. Lineage (NCBI taxonomy): Eukaryota > Viridiplantae > Streptophyta > Magnoliopsida > Cucurbitales > Datiscaceae > Datisca > Datisca glomerata. The sequence goes on from QANY01002702.1 coordinate 99,958, forward strand.
AAATGCATGTGGATCAAAACAGAAAATACAGTAAAGTGATGTGCTTAGTTAGCAGTGAGAATAAGGCTTATGTCTACAAAGTACGTTAGAATATAAGCTCGGGAACAGGTTAAAGTACTGTTAAACAGTCATAATATAGCAAAGAGAACATAGTTAATAGAACCCAGATCAAGATATGCCAAGCTACCATCAAAACTAAGGTATACATCCTAATTATGACCCATGAAAACAAAACATATTCAGTTTTCACCTACATTCACAAAATGTCTTACTAGTAAGATTGGAAGATTATATTTTCTTCATATTCCCCATAGACAACATACTTAACTGAAATGTTGTCCAATCCAACAATACAGTAAACACGGGGTTCAAAGCATAATGTTGGAAGTGTAAGCAATAACAAGGGTTGTAAGTCATGATAGTCGGAAACTAGTCATGATCATCAGAAAGTATTAGTCTTTACTTTTTTTGTTTCATCAGCATCAGACGAACTACAAAGTAATAGAATGTTTGTAACAGGTGCAGCAAGACATTTCTGCGTAAGTCATACCATAGGTTTATCATAAAATGGAAAATTCTGCATCTGCCTCACAGCATTACTAGCAGCTGGAACTTCAGAAAACGCAACCCATGCTTGACCTCGAAGTTTGGGCGTCTTCAAGGCAACAACATCGAGAATCCGTCCATATTGAGAAAATAAAGCATATAGCGATCTTTTCAATTCT
>QANY01002702.1:100728-273079 GCA_003255025.1 Datisca glomerata
GGAGTTAGGGGGCGGTAGTGAAAATGTAAGCAAAGCATTAACCACATCATATTAAAACTACCAAATGCAAAACCATCGCAATCAACAGTTTCTGAACGAAATTTAATTACTATCATAAAGAGTTCCCAGGATGAATATGCTCTTCGAAAATGTCAAATGCTTAAAAAGACTTCCCAGAGTGCTAAAATGCTAAACTATTGAAAATTTCAATTTTCAGTTAACCATTTCCTTGCGTCAGTTACCAAAGTTCCAGGAAAACTGATATTTCTCCTTTTTCAAGAAACCTTCTAATTTCCTGGGAACTGATACAATCAAATATCGCTGTCTAACGAACACTATCTAAGCTCTCCCAGCGAGAAAAGAAGCTCAATGTTAGCAATTAGGCTAACTTAAACTGTGATATATGTGACGCTCAATATAAACGTTTCAAGCTCCTAGATTTCGAGGTAAGCAAACAGAAAGCAGGAACAGAATGGAAAGATAAAAAAACAAAGCATAAGGAGAGTTAGCCACCTTCTTTCTTGACCTTTTCGTTGAGATTCTTAATGTATATAGTTTGATTAGGAGGTATGTCCCCTGATAACATGGTCGCTCAGATCTTTCCGTTCCGAGACAGAGAGTGGAAGAGAGAGAATTCTCGCCCTTTGATGTCGTCAAGTAGATGATGACTCTGTGAAAGGGGGCGAAATTGAGCCCTAATGAACTACAGAACCAAACCCAAATGTAATTTCAACTGCAGGCCTAGCTCGAGTCTTTTGGATCTGGTCTTGTACATCCAGACGAAGCCCAACGTATTGTAGTTTTGAATATACATAAAGATCGTCATGTCGGCATCAAAGGAAACCGAGTGGTTGGCATTAAACTTTTCTTTGTTTTTAAAAAAATGTTCAATGCCTCCTCAATTTCGGGTATTAAAAACTTTTAACTTTTAAAACATAAAAGCCCACGTCACTATTTGAACATTCATTTGAAATTGGGGCTTGAATCAGCTTACATCAAACGATTTTCTTGGTTCTCTCATTTAGGACAATAGATTAAGCACTCAATCTCACATCTCTCTCATTTTCTTGGTTTCTCTCATTTAGGGCGAAATTGATGCAAATTTCTCTCATTTTTTTTGTCAAAGAAAAATTCTCATTGCTAAAAAAAGATACACTAACTCCCGTTCCAAAACAGAGAAGGTTCAGGTAAAGGACTACACAAGATAGTAGGCACTACGCTAAAATGTCCCTCTCTAGCACACTCATGGGCAAGTAAATTTTTTGATCTAGGGCAGTGACTAAACACAATAGAGATAGCTATTAGTCATAGCCCAGATGTCAAAAACAAAATTGTCAATCTCAGGATTGAGAAAATGTATGTTGTTGATGGTTTCAACGAGAATCAAACAATCTGAGCAAATCAAGATCCGAGTCTGGTTGAACTGAAGGCAAGATTATGATGCCCACAAAGTAGCATACGCTTCTGAATAAACCACAAAGTTTGAGTTGCGTGCCCTTAGATTATAAGTTCTTACTAATTGAATTAGCAGCAAATAAGTTATCATACAAAATAACCATACCTAATCAGAATTCACAGTTCTTATTCTTATACGTTGCTAAGCAATTAGCTTCACTAAATGTTTTGGGATCTTCACTAACTTTACTGATCGAAGTAAATTTTATTTGTGGAGTTTGAAATCTTATTACCTTAACAGTTTCAATTCGACTTCCCCAACGAGTTTGAGATAGTAGTTTGACTATTAAAGTAGATATGTGATCTTGTAAAAAATTTCAACGTTTTGTTGAAGAAGAAAATAAAGAATATATTCATTGTAAAACTTCAAAAAAAACTGTTTGAGGACAAGTGTTAGCCATATCACAAAGTACTAGATTAAGATTATAACAACCACATGGTATATAGATGCTCTAGGATTTATATCTAATAATCTTTTTTGGACACCATGATATTTTCTTTTCATGTTAGATCCATTATCATATACTTGTTCTCTTGTATCATTCACATCAACTCCAATATTTTTTTTTACATTTATAAGTGCATCAAAAAGATATTTTCCAGTTGTATCATATACTTCTAAAATTCTAAGAAATATTCTTTAATTTTTTGGAGTTGTTGAAATGTTCATCATCGTAATATAAAATTCATTTGTTCTTGATGGTTTGCATGAGGAGTACAATCGAGTATGGTAAAAAAATACTTTGCATTCTTAATAGTGATAATGATTATACTTTTTATTTCAGATGCTAGCGTATTGATTAATTCATTTTGTATATTAAGTCCAAGAAAATGATTATGAATCTCATCGTGTTGCATGCGACGAATATGCTCTTACATTATTGGATCAAATTCTGCCATCATTTCAATTAAGCTATTTCCATTAGTTTCTTGATAGATTTTTTTCTTTTTTTCCTCAAAATGTTAAGTTATTTTTAGCAAGTTTTTTATAATTGCTATAATTCTTAATAATACCTTCTTCTGGTGATCGCTTTCTTTGTTAATTTGTTATTGGGTATTTTTATCGATCATCTTACTTGTTAGTAATCTCATTTATAAATCAACCCATGCGTTCATATTAGTAATATGTTTGTTAATTACTCGTTTCGTGGCTTTGTGTTTATAACTTAGGTTTTTCCACTTTTTAGTTCATTCATTTGCTAAATGACTTTTGTTTGAAATTGACTTAAATAACTTATAGCAAAAAGAATATATTTTATCAAATTCTATTAACCATTTTCTATCATATTTTTCTCCATTTGGTAATTTTTGAATGTAGTGAATGGTAGAAAAATGTCTATTATTTTCGTCTTTGAGAAAATTCATATTATTGTCTCTAATTGAGCCTTTTTCCACGAACAAATCTCATAGTTTATGTCAATTTATTTCCAATGTCCTAGATTGTAAATTCGTCTTCATTACTTGTTCCGTTATTTTCTATATTTTCATTATTGGTCATAGGTGTCTCATTATTTTCTGAAATTAATTGTTCTACTAAATTTTTGGTTGAATTTGCTACATGTTTATTATTAATAATAAATTTATCAAGAGCTGCCTTTTGTGATTGAATTGATTCATTTATCCTTCTCTTTTTTAAGTTTTTTCAAATCCTGATTCATATTTCCTTATAGATGTCTAAAGATAATATAAGCAAATAGATATCAACGGAATGTTAAAAAATTACCTACCAATTATTAGAGAATAAGAGTTAAAAGAACAACAATACCCTATCTTGAAAGGCCAAGAAGAAAAATCGATTGTCTCAAGAGCGCCACGATTCTTCGATCCAATTCCGTTCAAATCCTAGCAGTAGAAAATTTTGAGTATTGATCTCTTAACCAAGACAATGAATATTAGATTGAAGATGGAGGGAGTAGAAGAAATTCATAAAAAATATATATGAAAAATCTAAGAGGTGAATGTGGAAAAATTAGTAAGACAGCTGGAGGGGAAAGGAGGAAGGGGGGAGAGAGAGAGGGGGGGTGATGGGTTGAGTGTGTAAAAATATATAAAAAAGAGATAGATGTATCTCAAATGGAACGTTGAAGAGAGAAAGGGAGAGAGAGAAAGATGATGATGAGTTGAGTGTGTAAGTAAAAAAAGATAAAATAATAAAAAATAGATAGTCAAAGTCAGAACGGATAGAGAGAGAAAGAGGAGATGTGTGATGGTTGAGTGTAGAGGTGTCAATAAGTACCAGGCGGTTGGCTTGCCCGGAGGCACGACACATGTAACAGGCGTGCCAGGTTGGGCCTGGCACGGTAGTTCACATGCTAGTCCTAGCCCGGTACTCAACCATGTGCCCGAAATAGGCCCAGGATTTTAAGCCAAGCCCGACATGTTTAAATTGGGTCCGGCATGTGAATGAGTCGTGTCGTGCCTGACACGGCCAGTTGGCCCGTTAAGAGCCTTGGTTAAATTATGCCAAAGCCCAAAAAGGACCAAAATTAGCAAGGCAACTGCCATGTATTTTATTTTAATTTTTCAATTTTTTTATTTTATTTATTTTCTTCCCCTCCTATAACTATATATACTCATAAGTCCTACTCATTCAAATACTTCTCATCTTCATTCTCAATCATCTATTTCTAGTCCCTTATCTATTTCATCAACTAGTTCAATCTCTCAATTTTTTCATATAAGTTTCTAAAGTCCCAATTAATTTTTTCACTTTCCCTACAAACAATCCAAGACTACAAGTCTCCATATTTCTACATTCTACGGTAATTCTTTTGAATTTAAATTTATCACTTCTATATTGTGATTTATTTATTTATATACATAGTATGTTTTATCTTATAAATTATTGATATTATCGTTAATTTATGCTAGGTATTTGTGTACGTGTGAGCGTGGTAATTTTATCAAGACACACGTGCGACAAGCGTTCATCGACTTTTTACGGTATCTTATAATTTTTGTCTTTGAATTTGCATATCTAGCACATTTAAACCCCTTTAGAATGGACCCTAGAGATCTTGACCTTGAGAAGCTAAGATATGGTGAAGATGATATTGATGAGCTTAAAGAAAATGATCCAAAATGCCGAAACACCACCAATACCATAGGCAGTACAGTCACCACCGCGACATCAAAGAAGAGAAAATATGAAAATACATCTAGCCATGGAACTATTTTACCGTAGAGAACTAATTGAGAATGGTAAGCCCGTGCAAAAGGTCAAGTATAAGTTTTGTGAATGCATGCACCCGGCCGTGGGATGGTACAATGCTAGACATATCGACGACATATTTGTATATTCTCCTAAACAAGCTCAATTAAATTCTACAAATACCAGCATATTTGTATATTCTCAAGCTTGGAAGAGAGGGGGATTGGCTACATATATCACTCGTGCCAAGCAAACTTTAAATTTTGGTGATGATCTCATATTTGAAGAGTTTGTCAAAGAATATATTTACCCATTTTTAGTTCGAGTTGCTAGAAATATTATTCGTAGTGATATTATAGATGTTATAAAGTAATGAAGAATGAACTTGTTTCTTTTTTTGCCTCCCAACCTAACATGAATTTTTTTATTACATCCAATTTTATGGAGTGGACGTAATAGCTCTGGTTATATAAATGTTACTGCTCACTCCATCGACAACAATTGGATACTACAAAAATGAATCATTGGTTTTTGTATATGTGAGTATCATCATAAAAGTTCCACTATTTTTCATGCTATAATGAATATTTTAAATGAATATGATATTTCTTCTAGAATTTATAGCATTACACTTAATAATGCAAGTGCCAATGATAATGCTATTAATATATTTCAAGATAATTTGCTTCCTACTCATGGTAATATTTTATTTTTATATGAGATCTTTATATCATATTTTAAATTTAATCATTAAAGATTACATGCAATAGATAGATACACATTTAAAATCTATCAAGGACACAATTATGTTTATTACTTCATCTAACACATGACAAGAAGAATACTTAAAAGCATGTAAAGTATTTCGACTTAAACTTAGAAAAATTACACATGATGTAGATGATAGAAGGAACCCACTTATCTCATATTGCGTAATGCACAACCACATTGGGATGTAATTCATTCTTATCTAGGTTCTAAATAAGAATTTGAATTGACTCATGAAACTTGTTTGATTGCCAATGCATTTATCCATTTTTTAGAACCATTGTATAATGCAGCTAATAAGTTATCTTGTGTATATTATTGTACTTCAAATATTATTCTTAGTCATTTGCTAAGAATTTATCTTGTACTTGCAAAATTTAGAGGCAATTCTATGTTTGAAAAACGTTATGAAAAAATGGAAAAAATATATATATAAGAAGTATTGACGTGATATTCTTAAAATATTTATTTACGTTCTTGCGTTAGACCCTATGGTAAAATTTCCGGGCGTAGGGGGTGTGATGTATGCAATTGCAAAAAAATATGGAAGAGGAGTATGATATTACATTTATGGATCACATTAAAGATGGATTGTTTCAATTATATTCTAAATAGGAATCAAAGTATGCATCGAAAGCTAATCAAAATATTTCATCATCATCATCAAATATTATTAATAGCTCAATAGATTATCCATATTATAATATTATTGTGGAGTTAACCCGCAAACAAAAAGTATCTAGCGAAATTGCTAAAAAAATTTAAACTTATTTTTTTATTCAGCTTAAAGATAATTTTGATATTCTTGCATGGAGTATAACAAGGATCATTTCCAATACTTTTAATTATGGCACGTGATATACTAACACCAGCTATCTTTACGATAGCATCGAAATCTACTTTTAGTGCAGGTAATCGTGTATTAGACGAAAGGAGGAGTAGACTAGGGGGAGATATAAGGGAGGCACTTATCTGCTTAAAGGATGGGCAAGATGCATATTCAATAGCTCAAGCAAAAACATGTGATATAATTGAAGATTTTCTAGGATTAGACGTAGAAGAAGAAAGCATAAATTAAAGTCATATTATAATTTATCTACATGCATTGTAATAATTTTTTTTGAATATCTTGGTAAATGATTGATAAATTGAGTCCGTGCCAACATAGTTGGGATGTACCTAATTTATTGTGATGTAAAATATTTGTAAGCTTGTATTAAAAATTTTAATGATGAATAATTTTATTAATAAAATTTTACCTCCATTTTTAATCATTTATGTTCTTATTACCTATTCTATATTTCATTTAACTTAGCATAATTTGTTTTTTATTTTTAAATTAAATTACTTTATCTCACATTTAAATCATTTATGTTTTTATTATGGCACAACACACTTAAGGCACGGCGCAATTAAGGCATAAAATACTTAAAGTACTCTACACCTAAGGCACAACACACTTAAGAAACGTGTATCAAATTGTGCCGTAAAAATTATTAAGTGTGTCAGGCCGCCCTGGCAGGCCTCATATGTACCTGAATATTCAATGTCATGCTGCGCTAGACCGGTCGGTTTAACACTTCTAGTTGAGTGTGTAAGAGAGAGATGGAAAAGATATGAATTGACAAATTAGTGTTGTATTTAAAATAAGAAAATTTTGAGAGAGTGGTGTGTAATAATGGGTGGCGGAAGTGGGAAGTGGAAACGTTTGGGGAGGGAGAGAGATTTTACTTTTAAATAAAATTTTCATTTTCTTTAATGGTGTCTAATTTTTTTTATCTATAATATCTTTAAAAGGGACTTAAAAAGAAGAAACTTTTGAATTTCTCTTTTGCCCCTTACAAATTATTTCTAATTTATCTTACAATTTTTTATATTTTTGAATTGTAGGCTTAAATTTACGCTAATCAAAGATCAAAAAGAAAAGTATTGATAATTGTTTATTTATATGAGTATTAATAAGAGAGAGTAATGAGTAAATGCTCTGAGTTATATTTATTTGAATTATATTGAATGCATGTATTCATTTAATACACTGGTTTTATATAGACTTTCTAATTACATGAGTTGGTTAGAATAATTATAAAATGGAGGGGAATGATTATCCCGCCCCCTGTGGTCTCGAAGGCACTCGTTATACCTACATATTACACTCATTCGTGGGGATCTTTCTGCCAGGTATGACCCTATTTCCCTTCGTTACTTATCATTTTCATCTATCTCATTCAGTCGCCAATCAGTCACAATCACTTGGTGATTCTTGTGGTTCGAGCTAGTCAATCGTAGCCACTTGTTGGCATCCTGTCTCGTGCGAGTCATTCAGCTTCCTAATCAATCATTGTCATTCTGAATCTGTTTCGTCTGTTCCCATTCTTCTTCTATTCCTTCTCTTCATGTTCTTACACAGTTCAGCAAGTGTCTCGCCTGTTCATGATAGTTCTCTGAGTCACAGGTTCATTTTCTCATTCTAGAGGTGTGGGTCCTTCGTCAGTTTTTTTCCCGATGGCCAGTCAATTTTTCCCGTTCTAGTGCTATTTCTCATTCTCGGTATGCGTCCTGCCGTTCTTTATTTGTTTACGAGTATCTTGCGACATCAATCTTCTCTTCCGTTTTCACTTTTCTGCCACTTTCCGTGAACCCTTGGTTGGCCATCCTTACCCACGTGGCAGTGTATATTTTTAACCTGTTTAGTATTCTTTCACAGAAATGCACGAGTATTTACATTAAACTGAATTTTGAAAAAACCATCAAACCATTGAATAATAATTGTTTATTGAACCAACTCTTACTCTAAAATCTCATCTTAACCCATATAAATACTCCTGAAATATAGAACAGGAACCGCATTTCTTTTTGCATGAAAATTGACTAGCAATTTATGCATCTTCAAAACACACGGGTACGGGTGCATCGTCAGACTCGACACACTTATATTATATTTAGAAAAAATAATTGTTTCTGGATCTTTCTATTTCATCTTCTTCTCCGAAAACTATTTATTTTCTATATATCCAAAATTTCTTGCTCTCTCATAATCTCTCTCTTCTTCTTTACTCTCTTTCTGATTTTTTGGCCATCTCATTCTTTTTAAATTAGATTAGAATCAAGAAGGTTAAATTATAATTATTTGTCATTATAATTGTAATTCTTTTTCTACGTGTTTTTTTTAGTATAAATTATATATATTCATTATAATTATTTGTCATTCTAATTTGCATGCTCTTATGTACAATGTTCTTTGCTCAATTGAATGCTTTTTATTTCGTTGTGCTCAATTTTATTGTAATTTTTTCGTAGTTCAGTTTTTTTCACCATCACATGATTGAGTCCAACAAGATACTAATTGAATATTTCATTGAAAATAATTTGTTAATGAATATATATAATGAACTTTCGTTCTACTATGTTTCTTGTTATTTCAAGTAGTGAGGATGGAATATCAAATCATTATTTATTTAATGTTAACCTTTTCTATTTTCAAATCTGGTTTAAAGCATAGTATGAAAAAATCAAATCAATTCTGGATGAGTTGAATTTTCTAGAGGATTTCATAATATGCATGTTAGATGGTAATCCAATAAGGAATTTAAGATAGACTTTTCATTTAAACCCATTTAAAGTTGTACTTTAAGATAACTTGCAAATAACAAACAATAATACTTAACCCGTGCAAATTTGTTTATCACTCTTAAGAAACACGTTTTAGTTTCAAGTTAACATTTATGAATTGTTTTGCACTGGAGAGATTTGTTGAAATGAAATCCATGAAGGTTTTTAATTCATTAATTGCAAATAATGCACTAGAAATATTGTTTGATATGGTATAACATAAATTTCACAACTAGTATATATATGTATAACATAATTATTTTTTAAATATGTCCCCTTAAATTGAGGGCCCGAGGCCAAGCCTAATTGCCTTGGGCCGCCCCTACATCCATGTATTTAATAAGAATGAAAGTCAAATCTACTAGAGCTTTCATAAAAAATAGGTCAAATCAAATAACAAACATAAAAAATGATCTAGTTATAAAATATCAGAAAAAATAGTCATTAAACTCTTAAGCCCACATTCTCTAGTCTAATTTGCTGCCTAATTGCCTTGGGCCGCCCCTACATCCATGTATTTAAGAAGGATGAAAGTCAAATATACTAAAGCTTTCATAAAAAATAGATCAAATCAAATAACAAACATAAAAAATGATCTAGTTATAAAATATCATAAAAATAATCACTAGACTCTTAAACTCACATTCTCTAGTACAATTTGTTGCCATCCCAACCCGAACTCCCCATTCCCTCTTCAACTTCCCATCTCCCAGCCCACTCTCCTCATACTCCTCTCGCCCAGCTCATTCTCCTCTCCCACCCAACCCACCCCATCACCCAAAATCACCAATTCATTCTCTCTTTCACCATTTATCTCATTTTCTTCAACAATAAAATTATTCAATTGATAAATTATTATTTTAATTAATTAAATTAACCAATGAATTCACTTAATAAATCAACTAATATTTTAACAAATTAGCAAATCTAGGTACCCGCCGAATTTACCACTATCGTCTCATATAATAACATAAAAAACTACCATGTATTGAACACCATGTATGTATATCTCTCTCTGTGTGAGATTATGAGTATCTTTGTATGAATTTCATGTTAATAAAATTTAATATTTCAAGAGGCGATAATGTAATTAGACTTATTACAGAATATATTATAATAAATAATGAAAAAATATCATATAATATTCTTGTTATCACAAATCTAACTAATGTGAAATATACTAATTAAATATATACCATGAATATACTAAATATACAACATATATATTTTAAAAACCATAAGTTTTATAAGAAAATAAAATGTCAATATAATATATAATGTATACATAATATATAACATATACAATATATACAATATATCATATATATTATCCACATTTAGTAATCTATAATTTTTTTCATCAAACTTTTTTTTCAACGTCAAAAGTTTTTGCCGCCTTTTAGAATAACTATTTTTTAAGTTAAATTTAATCTGGACTATTTTTACTGTAGTTTGGGTCAATGATATATTTTTGTACATTAATAAATCTAGTATAGAACTAAAACATATCTGAAACCATATCATTAAAGAAAATATGAATAGAGGTTACAGAATGAACTTCACAAAGAGTGCAAACTGTATCCATTTGAATTACTATATGCGTCAGGTTACTTTTAGATGCTAAAAAATTATCAAGAACTCTCCACAAATATCTTTGAATTTTTTGGAATTTTTAACCTCCAAAGATCTTTCCAAACGTCAACATCACCACCAATGCTACAAGAACCAGCATTTTTCCTAGTACCCAGTCTGCCCTCCTCCATCATATGACTAGCTAGCCTGTAACCCGATTTATTGTATAGAAACCACTGCTATTAAAATACTAAATCAATTCATCTTCCTGCCCGAATCTACTTAACGGAATTCAACGAATTATCTCCACATCACACGGCCATAGGACTCATTCGAGTAACTGTATGTTCCACCCGATTCTGTCCGAAGCGAACAATTCCCTAACTTTTACAGTGTTGTTCTTGGAGGGATGGCTTTAAAAGTACGAGGTCCCCTAACCCACGTGTAACGGCCCGAATATTTATCTAAAATTTTCTAATAGATTATGCAAGATAGACTGCGAAAGTTCGGTCAAATTTTTTTAAAACCAATCAAGCTGAAAATTTAACTTAAATACAGTCTTGATTTATTAGGAGAATTTTGAAGCTTCCAATAACAACTAATTTCTAGTCACAATTGTCTAACAATAAAAAAATAAGTAAAAATAAATAAACCATAACAAAATAAATAAAACTCTTACTTTTTTCCAAAAGAATGACTTGGACTTAGTCATGTGCCAAAGACTCTACACTTCATCAATAACAAATGCATATTTTTTATCTAGAAATTTTAAAATAAAAATGAAATGAGTATAAAAATATACTCAGTAAATAATATCATACATAAACAACTTCACACAAAAGAAAACAGATACATTGCATGTCAGAGCATCTTACAGACTTTTACATACAAACTTATCATTCATTTAGATCGTTAATAACTTTTCTTACAGAATTTGTTTGCCAACTTCCGTTAAACTTTCCACCACACCCAAGCATAACAGAGATTACCCGTCGGCAAGTTGTTAGTTTGCAAGGTACGTACAAGTGACATTTCTTATGAGTACCATTCCGCACCTTCGAAGAGGCGGAACCAGTTGCACTAATCCCTTCCCACATAACTAACCAGAGCATGTTCAGAGACTTTCTCCCGAAGGGTGAGGTAACACAAACCCTCTCCCGAAGGACGATGTAACATATATAGTGATTTGATAGGTACATGGCTCTAACGGCACAATATTTTACGTTTCGCGATCATAAAATGATTTTTCATATCCTGTAACATATTACTTTATCAAATTTCAAAATCATAGAATACATCATTATTCATAGTACAGTACTACATCACAAGACAATAACCAAACAAAGAAAAGAAAATGAGAGTTAAATCCATGTTTTTCAGACACAGCAAAGCAACCAAACAGTTACTATAAATATTCACTACAGAACGTTAAATAATTACTTGATCACCCGCTCAATAATTATGAAAGTAAAACTCCTAAAACAAATAGCACTATAAATGTTCACTACAGAACGTTAACCCAAAAATGAAAACTAACATTAAGTGCAGGCTCGGGAAAAAACCGACATAACTTAAACTAGGAGTTTTCCTAACAATTCTAGATTTCTTATTAGCTGACCTCAAATATTCCAGATGTTTAGATAATTAATTTCGTAATATTCTGAGGTGGGTTGGGTTGCAAAACGTGAAAACTTTACTTATCATAACATAGGAACTACATCACCATATAAGCTCAGTTACCTGGACTGGTATAAAATAACTAGCAATCAATTATTGACCTGAAATCTTGACACCTCGATCACTATAATGTTCAATAACAATCGCTATAAGGTACAAACTATAGGATCATAAAAAAATATTTGGAAGAAAGGGGATTGGAGTCAATTTTTGTTGGGTCAGAAAGATATTTTCTAATCAAGCCGGGTCCATGAGTTAACGCGTGTCTAATTAACACATTGATTGAAAACAAACTCAGCCTAAACAAAAGGGTAAACCGTATGGTTTCTAAACAATAGGAAATGTCAATCAAAATCCAAATCAATTGCTTCGGGTAAAAAATGTACATAAATCAAATGTGAAAAGAATTATTTAAGAATGACAACTACTCACTTGAGTAAAAAAAAATTATTGTGTAAGAAATATTGATTTATTTGATTACACAAACCCACTTGGATGAAGGATTAGAAGACCACGTAGAAATACCTTATTACAAAATAAATGCTTTGAGAAAAAGCTATAAATAAAACCAAAAGCAATATAGATCTAAAACAATTGAAAAGTTATTGTCAACAAACCCAAAGTTCATAAATGAATAAGAAATTAAAGAATCAAACAGAGCCATTTTTTTAAATGTACAAGAAAACAATTTAAGAAAAATGAATTCAAATCACTCATTTTTTCGGCTGACTAGAATTGAGTAAATGGAGATCCATGTGAAAGATAGATAATTGGATAAGGAGAAGTATAGAGTGAAAGAAACAAGGAGCAAAAGAAAGAGAAAAGGTAGAGAGAGCTTATCGAAATGAGGACATTGCAGCGCTAGAAGTAGTCCGGTGAAGGGGAGAATCGATTGAAGAAATCTGGATGTTGGTGACGATGGCTGAGCTAGCAGGGAGAAAATGAAGAGAGAAACTGTAAACTATACTTTTATATTTTTTTTTCTTATTTTTACATATTTATAATTTGACTAAACTATAAAATATATTTTCTGTTAGAATTTCGTTAAAATTAACTAGAAAAATGCATGTGCCACGCACATGCCAAACCTCTGTTAACGGCGTTAATAGACCCTAATACAACAAGCCTCCGCCGTGGCCTCTTATTTGGCCGTAGCCTCGTCACCTTCTTCTTCCTCTTCTCTCTTCTCTCACCAAAATCTTCCCCATTTTCTTCTCTCCATTTTGGGCTCTCATTTCCCTCATTTCCAACTCTACCCCTCATTGTCTTATGCTTTCATCTTAGTCTGCTCCTAATTCTAGAACTTATTTTGGTGTAGAAACTTAAAATATGAGCATTGATTGAACAAAAAATTAATGATAGGGAAATGGGTTATGCCATTCATTATATACGAAATTTCTTATTCCATTCAGTGTGTTCTTCTACCTTTCCAATTTGATGTTATTGAGTTGTAACTTATAACAGATACTCTTTTTGAAATTGAAAGAAATTTAACAATAAATTTAAAAGAAATCAATGATTTATCCACCAATCTTTATTTGATTTTCAGACCAAAGTATATATCCAATTAGAGATATCGAATAAGACCATGAAAAAATGATTGAAAAATCAGAAAAAAATGTAGAAAGAAAAAATGTGTGTGTATATATATATATATATNAAAATAGTGTAGATAAATGGAGGGAAATAATGAAAATGGAGGAAAATAATGGAGTTTTCGGCGGGAAAGAAAAAAACTACAAAACTGAGTTAATTTTCTATTAAATTTAATAAAAAAGTCACTGAATAGTATATTTTAAAATTTAGTCAAAGTGCAGGGGTTTAAAAATATGAAAAAAAAGTATAGTGGTATAGTTTACAGTTTCATCAAAGTGTAGGGGTGTGTTTTGTATTTTAGCCAATAATGAATAATTGGGTTAGGGTAGCTTAGGGTACATACACTTATATATAAACATATGTAACATAATTATAAAATTACCCTTAAAGGAAATGGGTTATTACATTCTCTCCACCTTAAAGGCTTTCGTCCTCGAAAGGAATGTATCTTGTTAAAATAACTCTGGATACTTGACATTTCCGTTCTTGTTCTCACGTTGCTTCCTCGATGTGATAATTCCTTCATAGAACCTTGACTACTGAACCATCATGTCACGAAAAGCCTGATTCCTACGCTATAAAATTTTGATTGGTTTATCCTCGTATGTAAGGCGTCGCAAACTTGTTGTGGTTCAAAATTGATGCCATGTGTTAGATTAGACATGTACTTTCAAAGTATATAGACGTGAAACACACTATGCACACCTAAAAGAGGTGGTGGTAAAGCGAGCCGGTAGGCCGAATGAGCAATACAATCCAAAATCTCAAAAGACCAATAAATCTAGGATTGAGCATTCTGTTGCGGCCAAATTACATAACACTCTTCACTATAGCAACCTTAAGAAACATGTGATCACCCACTTCAAACTCAAGGTCTTTTCTCTTGACATTTGTGTAACTCTTTTCCCTACTCTTAATGGTTTTCATTATATCTATGATTTTATGGATAACTTCGTTGTAGACTGAATCAAGTCAAGACCCAAAAGCTTTAGTTCTCCAATTTCTTCCCATTGAACTGGCGATTGACATTTCTTTCAATATAAGGCTTGCGTCATTCCAATTGTTGCTTGATAGCTATTCTTGTACGAAAACTCAATCAGTGGCAACTTACTCTAGTTCCCTTGAAATTCTAACACACATACCGTAGCATATCCTCGAGGGTTTAGATGGTTCACTCTGACTGTCCATCCGTCTGAGGGTGAAAAGCTATGTTTTGAAGTTTAGTTGGGTACCCGAAGCCTCTTAAAGACTTCGCAAGAGTACGGAAGTGAACTTTGGATCATGGTCTGATACTTATAGATACAGGTACCCCATGAATTCAAACAATCTCCTTAATCTACAACTTTGCCATTCTTCCAATGAGAATGTCGCTCGTCCCGTTAGAAAATGAGCACTCTTAGTCAAACATTCAACTATAACCTAAATGGCATCAAGTCCTCTTGGTAGACCTACTATAAAATCCATTGATATATGCTCTCATTTCCATTATGAAATCTCCAAGTGTTGTAAGAGACCGAAAGGGCGTTGGCATTTTTGGCCTTCACTTATTGACAAGTTAGACATTGCTCCAAAAATTTCGCCATGTCTCTCTTCATGTTGTTCCACCAAAAGTGCTTACGTAGGTCTTGATACATCTTTGTACTACATGGGTGAACCGAGTAGGGAGTAGAGTGGGCTTCTACAAAAATCTCCTTTTCTAACTCCTCATTAAGTGATACGACAACTTTATTATTGAACTCGAGTACTCAATCTTAAGGCAACGAGAAGCCTTTCCTTTTGGCGCTGCCAATCTCCAATGTAATCTTCACTAAGGACGGGTCCTTATTATTTGCATCAAGTATTCTATCTCTGAGTGTAGATCGCACCGTCAGTTGAGCACGTATAGCCAATGTAATCTAGACCAATAATTCAAGCTTCAATCTTTCTAAATCCTCTTGAATGAAATTCTGAGTGTGTTGTTAGAGAGCATGATTTCCTATTTAATGCATATGCTAACATGTTTGTCTTTCCAGGGTGATAGTTAGTCACACAGTCATAATCCTTAACCAATTTCACCCATCTACGCTGCCTCATTTTAAGCTCATTCTGTGTGAAAATGTACTTTAGACTCTTATGATCCATGTAGATATCAACCTTCATTTCGTAGAGATAATGATGCCAAATTTTCAAGGCAAATCCTACCTCTCCCAAGTTCTAAAGTATGGGTTGGGTAGTTGTGTTCATAACTTTTCAGTTGGCGGGACGCATAAGCTATAACATTTCCATGCTGCATCAAAACACAACCCAAGCTCACTCTTGAGGCGTCACTATAGATGAAAAATACATCACTCTCAGAGGGCACAATAAGGACTGGGGTCGATACTAATCTTTGGTTAAGTTCTTGAAAACTCTTTCCACACTCTTCTAACCACATGTATCGCACATTCTTTCTTGTTAACTTAGACAACAATGTAGAAATCTTAGAGAATCTCACCATGAATATCCGATAATAGTCTGCTAATCCCAAGAAACACCTAATTTCCTTAAGACTTGTTGGATGGTTCCAGTTCATTACTGCTTCTATCTTTGTTGGGATCACTGATATACCTTTTTTAGAAACTACATGTCCCAAAAGGAAATCTTAGATAACCAAAACTCACACTTACTAAACTCGGCATACAACCTATGGTTCTTTGAAATCAGAAGTGTGGTTTTGAGTTGTTCCTCATGTTCTCTCTCAGACTTAAGAGTAGATTAGTATGTCATCTATGAAAACAATGACAAACCAATCCAAGAAATCATGAAAAACCTGGTTCATCTAGTCCATGAATGCGGTAGGGGAATTGTTCAATCCAAAATGCATGACTAAAAATTTGTAATGTCCAGAACGAGTACGAAAAGAAGTATTCGGAATATCGTCATTTTTTATTCTTAGTTGATGATACCCAGGTCGTAAATCGATCTTTGAGAAAACGCAAGCTCCTTGAAGTTGATCAAACAAGTCTTTTATCTGGGGTAAATGGTATTTATTTTTAGTGGTAACTTTCTTCAACTCCCTATAGTCGATACAAAGCCTCGCGAATCCATCTCTTCTTCACAAAAAGAAAAGGTGCACCCCAAGGTGAGATGCTAGGGTGAATAAGGCCCTTGCCCAATTGTATGGGGCCTTAGATATAGGGGTTGTCCCGAGAACTAATGTTGAAATCCACTTCTTTAACGGGTGGTACGCCTGGCAATGTCTGTGGAAAAATTTCTGGAAAATCTTTAACCACCTTGATATTGCTCAGTCTAACTCCAACTTCTGTGTGTCCAACACGCTAGCCAAGTAGTCCTAACAACCATTGTTGATCAAATGTATGGTTTATAACGATGAGATGATATGAGGTAGTGCATGCCAATGTGATCCTTCAATGTGAAGCTTGACTTACCTCGAGGCTTAAAAATTACCACCCGTTAAAAATGATATTGGTGTAGTCAGAAGCTAGCAAATACATACTAAAAATAACATCGAAGTCTTGCATATTCAAAAGAGCAAGAGTGGCCTCCAACACTCTATCAACAATCGCTACAGAACAAGACTTGATGGCCTTGTCTATATACATAATACCACCCAAAAGGTTGGATACACAAAGCTCAACCTTAAGAGGTTTTATCTCTACATTGACTTCCTAGAGAACTTAGCAGAAACAAAGGAAAACATAGAGCCATAATCAAACAACAAATGAAACTACTCCATGAATGAGAAGTGTATTTGGCACCACTTTTGAAACGTCTTCCAAATCAGTCTTAGTCACAACATAGACCTTCCCTTATCCAAAATGTTCCAATAGTTTATGCAAAACGGACTCGCGGTAGCTCGATCAAAATTTTTCAACTAATCAAGCTGAAAATTTAACTTAAACAAAATATGATTTATTATGAGAATTTTGAAACGTCCAATAACAATCGATTTCTAGTCATAATTGTCTATCGATAAAAAAATAAGTAAAAGTAAATAAACGTTAACAAAATAAAACAAAACTCTTATTGTTTTTCCAAAAGAACGACTTGGATTTAGTCACGGGCCAAAGACTCTAGTCTTCATTCGTAACGAATGCATCATATTTATCTGAAAATTTTAAAATAAAAATGGAATGAGTATAAAAAATATACTCAATAAGTAAAACCATAAATACACAACTTCGCACAAATCAAACACATACATTGCATGTCAGAGTATCTTACAGAGTTTTATATACACACTTATCATTCGTTCAGATCGTTCAAAAATTTTCTTATAGAATTCGCTGGCCAACTTCCATTAGAACTCATTACCATATCCAGAGCAGAACAGAGATTACCCGTTGGTCAGTTTTTAGTTTGTAAGGTACATACAAGTGACATTTCTTACGAGTATCATTCCGCACCTTTGAAGAGGTGGAACCAGTTACACTTATGCCTTCCCACATAATTAACCGGAGTATGTTCAATGAGCCTCTCCCGAAGCACGAGGTAACACAGACAATCTCCCGAAGGACGAGGTAATATATACAGAGATTTGGTGGGTACGTGGCTCTAACGGTACAAAATTTTACGTTTCGCGATCATAAAATGGTCTTTCATATCTTATAACATATTACTTTATCAAATTTCAGAATTAAAGAATACATCATTATTTAGAATACAATATTACAACACAATAAATACATCATAAGACAATAACCAAATAAGGAAAAGAAAATCAGAGTTAAATCCACATTTTTCAAACACACTAAAGCAACCGTGCAAACATATGTAAAATTTCACTTACCTGATCTCCCGCTAAATAACTAGGAAAGTGAAACACCTGATACAAATAGCACTATATATATTCGATACAGAACGGTAACCCAAAAATGAAAACTAACGTTAAGCGCAGACTCTGATAAAAACCGACACAACTTAAACTAAGGGTTTTCCTATCAATTTCAAATTTCTTACTAGCTGACCACAAATATTCCAGAGGTTCACATAATTATTTTCGTAATATTCTGAGGTGGGTTAGGTTGTCAAAACATAAAAACTTTACTTTTCATAACATATGAACTATATCACCATATAAGCTCAGATACCTGGACTGGTATAAAATTACTAGCAATCAATTATTGACCTGAAATCCAGACACCTCGATCATTAAAGTGTTCAATAACAACTGCTATAAGGTATAAACTATAGAACCATACAAAAAGAATAGATTTCGAAGGAAGGGAGATTGGAGTCAATTATTTGGGTTAGAAAGATATTAATCAAGTCGGGTAGATGAGTCAACATGTGTCTAATTAAACACACTGATTGAAAATAACTCAGCCTAAAAAAAAGGGTAAACCGCAAGGTTTCCAAACAATAGGAAATGTCAATCAAAATCCAAATCAATTGCTTCGGGTAAAAAATGCACATAAATCAAATGTTAAATGAATTCTGAGTAAAACAAATTCTTTTTATTGTGTAAGAAACATTAATTTATTTGATGGGAAACTTTACAATGCCGGAAAATTATTCCCGTCATTGATGTTGGGTCATTATGGCCCTTAGATTACTATTGAAGCAACAGGGCTACACAAAGTCCAGCATGTAACACATTTTTTTTGTTCATCAAATACGTAGTGGAGTTCATCAAATACATATTGCGGTTTACCAAATATGTACTGGGGTTCATCAAATACGTATAAATTAATAATTTTTAGAGGGGTTCATCAAATACGTACAAATTAATAATTTTTAGAGGGGTTCATCAAATACGTAGTGGGGTTTACCAATTATGTAGTGGGGTTCACCAAATACGTATAAAATAATAATTCTTGGAGGGGTTAACAAAATACGTAGTGTGGTTCACCAATTATATAGTGAGGTTCATCAAATATGTAGTAATTAATAATTTTAGAGGGGGTTCACCAAATACGTAGTGGGGTTCATCAAATACGTACAAATTAATCATTTTTGGAAGGGTTCATCAAATATGTACTGGGGTTCACCAAATGTGTAGTAATTAATAATTTTGGAGGGGGTTCACCAAATACGTAGTGGGGTTCACCAAATATGTACTGGGGTTCACCAATTATGTAGTGGGGTTCATAAAAAAATGTACAAATTAATAATTTTTGGAAGGGTTCATCAAATATGTACTGAGATTCAACAATTGCGTACAAATTAACATTTCTTGGAAGGGTTCGTCAATTACGTACAAATTATTAATTCTTGGAGGGGTTCACTAAATACGTAGTGGGGTTCACTAATTACATACTGGGGTTCACCAATTATGTAGTGGGGTTCACCAAATACAGACAAAATAATAATTCTTGGAGGGGTTCACCAAATACGTAAAACTTAATCGTCATACCTAATAGGCGAATCGCCTATTTTTAACACCTAAACGTCATCCCGAATATGCTAATCATATCGTCAAAACCAAGCGTTAGTTTTATGTCTCCAATCGTCTGTTGCATTCCTAAACGCCATGTATAAATAAGTGATCGTCGGTTTCCCTCCAAATCGCCAGTTTTTTAGCCTAATCGCCATTTATATGGCTCTAATCACCATTCTCCACAATCAACCGTAAAATTGATATTTTTGTAATTATTTACTCCACACCGGAAAAATCATTGATAAAAGTAGAAAAACTCATTATTTCAATACAAACATTCATGATACTCTCTTATTATGTGAAATTAGATTAGATTAATTAAGCATTCCCGATACAATTGAACCCTTATTCATAGACTCGTTAAAAGTTGTCATTGATAATGTTGTTGTATTTTTGTGACAAGTATCGAGCGAGACAGGTTTTCACCATATAAAATTATAGGTCGCGATATTATGATGGTCGATAAATCCTAGTTATCGGTTCAACGAATACGTATAACCCTCAAGGTCATATTCTATCTTTAAATCAAACATATCCGCTAAAAGCTTGAAATTAAATATTAAAATTTTAAATTTTAACCTTTAATTTTATAAACAACAGAATTAGATGAATTTATACCGGTTTTAAAAAATCCTAAAAATTAAAAGAGATAGAAATTATGAAAAAGCCAAAAATTAAACTGAAACAATTTTTAGGCCTCTAAAAGTGCTTAAAACAATATTTTTAGGCCCGAACTGGGCTGCAATGGGTAAACGCAATCTTACATCTAGGTCTCTGAATAATTTTTGATTTGATATTTTACGACCAACGTGGTTTCACTCGAGTCAAAAGTAACGTCCTCCGGAAGTTGACCTACACGTGCCACTATCCAGTAGGGAGTATTGGGACCAAACGTCTGTGTGTTTGGCGTTTGGGGCCCAGTCCTAGTGACATGGGCCAAACGCCTGTGGGTCTGGTGTTTGAGGCCCAAACACTAGTTATGGTAGATAATTCGCTAGCCATGACTGGCGTTTGACGCTCGCTGGACACGTTTTGGCCCTAAATGCCATAGTAACAGGCGTTTGCCTTTTGTCGTAGTGACAGGCCAAACTCCTGTGTGTCTGGCGTTTGGAGCCCAAACGCGACCAGCATGCCTCAAACGCCAGTCTTGAATGGCAACTCGCCATGTAGTGATGGCGTTTAGGTCCCCATTGCGGCGTCTGACCCTACTTGTTTTGGTATACTTATTTATTCGCATGCACTTGGTCATATTTTCACACTTAGGCATACATACTTGTAAATTCTAGATCTCTCACTCCTTCTCATAAAATTATGCCTTGCATTTATCTTTTTCACACACTTACCAATTTTTTAACCCTTTATTTTGTCACTTAGTCATACACAATCATTTTTAAACACTTAACCATTTTTATACATGTAGTCATTTTCAAACGCTTAAGCATTTTCACAAGTTGCTTAGTTTCAAATACTTCACATTTTCAAACACTTCACATGTTTATTTGCACACACTTAGCCATTTTTACTTACACACTCTTAGCCTTATATAATTGTGTCTTACATTTATCATTTTCACACACTTGATCATTTTAAATTTACTTACTCATTATCATTTTCAAACATTTCACGTCTGTGTGTCTGGCATTTGGGACCCAAACACGACAAGCAGGCCCCAAACGCCAGTCTTGAATGGCGACTCACCATGTAGTGATGGAGTTTAGTTCCCCATTGTGACGTATGACTCTTAACAATTTTCATACACACTTAGTTATATTCACACATTTGGATATTTTCACACACTTAACAATTTTCTTACAGTCAGTCATTTTCAAAACTTAGTCATTTTCACAAATTTACTTATTTTCAGATATTCAATCATTTTCAAACACAGCCATTTTCACAACTTTCTTATTTTCACACTTAATAACTTTTCACACACTTGATTATTTTTTACTCATTTAACCAGGATAGTAATTTATATATTCACATACTTGGTCATTTTCATACATTTCATATACTTGTCGTTTTCATGTAGTTGTTTTGCTACATCTGGGCATTTTTATACACTAACTTATTTTTACACGCTTAACCATATTTTCATGCACTAAGACTTTTTTCACATACACTTAACCATTTTTACAATTTTCCACATACACTTTGCAATTTTCATTCACTTAGTAATTTTCCCATCCTTTGTCATTTTTATGTACTTATTTTGTCACTCATCCATATTTTCATGCACTTAGAAATTTTCTCCATTTTACCATTTTCATGTACGTGTTTTGATGGAACTCAACTATTTTCATGTACTTAATCATTTTCACAAGGTAGTACTTTTCACAGAAATATTTTGATACACTCAACTATTTTTATACACTTAATCATTTTCACACGCTTGATCATGTTCATATCTTTAACAATTTTTACACAGTTAGTCATTTTCACACACTTATCAATTTCCATACACACATTTGCCAATTTCACACACTTAACCATTTTCATACAATTAGTCATTTTGACACGTTTAATAATTTTCATGCTTAGTAATTTTCACACGCTTAACCATTTTCATACGCTTAATAATTTTCATAAAAATAGAGAGTTTCCACAATATATATTTTTTATATACTTAGCAAATTTAACGTACTTAGTCATTTCCAATACAAACCTCATATGTAAATATTTATGAAATAAAAAACTTGTCAGCATATAAAAAAAGTAATTTGAATTCTTTTTTAAAAAAGCATCTCATTCATTAGTATCACTATACATTAAATTAAAAATATTTTTATTGTTATAAATCCCTTCTACACACTCTAAAAACACACTTCATGTATACAAGAAATTCCTTTCACAATGTTTATAGACTGTTTTGTTGAGAAATGATGACGAAGATGATTTTTAAATGATTGCTTCAATTACATCATTTCACCCTCGAGATCAAGTTACAATTGTTTCTCATCTCTGATATGATCTCTTCGTAGAGATCCTTCCATTTCTACAAGCTCTCTTTAAGGACGTCATCGTCAAAACATGAAATAGTCCTTCAGTTAAAAACTCTGAATCTCACATCGAACAATGACAAGCTTAGCAACTTATCCAATTTTATTTATTGCATGGAGAAACTGACAGTAAATGAAAACTAACAAATAGTATATATGACTAACCTTTTTGACCCTTTTTCTATGCATCTTAACATATCAATGGTAAAAGCATTTCTAGTGTTATGAAATATTTGATATTTTACATTAAGGTACATATAGGAATAGATCACCACTCAAATCCTCACCATATGAAAGAGGGTAGGTACCTCGAACACATTTAATCACCCACAATATAAAGTAAACACTATATGAGGGAAAAATATAGCCGTAAGGAGGATAAATTTAAGATTCAAGGTTCATAAAAAAGAATTGTAACTGAATAAATGGGACAAGACTAAATGGCAAGATTATGTGTATAAAGTTAGTTCCCAAGCTTGAAATCAGATAAGGGTGGCCTCATTAGTTAAACGGTAATGAGTACCTCAACGGAAACATAATATGAAACACAAAAATCAGGTAGGAAACTATATCTTCTAGCAACAAATCCCTCCCTTCCACCAACCCCCCACAAAAAAAAGGAAAAAAACAAAAAATATTATATCAGCCTATAGCTTTTACCTACATTTCTGAAATATATCAAAATCTGTACATATATGGTTTGTCAAACACAAAATCATTCAATTAACAATAATATATAGGGTAATACCCTTTCCTCTAAATTAGAAAAAAATATAGTTTTGACCACTGTAAGTCAGTCTTCATTATCTCCATTTTAACAATGTATATGGACTTGAAATCCTTTCTTTCAACTTACGGAGGCAGCTAACTCACAGACATCCAGATTCAAACCAATTGAAATGCATTCAACATGCTAAATCATTCACTTTTTTATTCCATGCAACTTGAAATAAAAGGCAGGCAACCACTACTTTTCTAAGTGATATAAAATTATCAAACTTGGTCAATTAATCTAAATTCATGCAAACCAAACATAGAAAACACATATCACATAAGTTAGTACATACCTCATCAATAGTCTGAGTTTTACGGTTTCGGTGCAGATTGTGATTATTTTTAATTCTCGTAAATACCGGTCCCTGAGAAACTGCAATGATAGCACATAAAAATGAGACCACCAATAACATCGACAAAAAAATAAAAAGATTTACATAAAAATAAGACCACTCATTCATCTATAGTTCTACACAGCTTTACCTTGTAATGACCATGACTGTATAAATGTTCGACTGTGTTGCTGGAATCTTTCGAGACATATCTCATCCAACCTCCTTTTCCTAGTAATATAAAATTAAAAATAGATTTACATAGACAAAAATCAAAGCAAAACATATAAAAACTAAGCAAAACATAAAAAATAAAGCAGAGCCCAAAAATCAAAGCAAAACATAAAAAACAAAGCAAATAAGCCACAAACAAAAAATCAAAAGCATACCCATCCTAGTTTCGGATGCTCCTCAGAGCGAATGACAAACCTGAAAACCTGCAAATCAAAACCACATTATAAACATTAAACAATCACATAAGGCAATCTAAACTTCGACAGAGGAATTTAAAAAAATACCTTGTAGGCAATCATAAATTTCCGCCTCTTTTCGAACTACATCAAACATGAAATCAATAAACTCAGCACCTTGGGTGTAATGCTTGTAGCCCAGTTGTTTCCGACATAATACTAGCCAAAAATGAAATTTCAGGCCTAAAGATCTGACCAGATCTAAAACTATCTATTGTACCAGGTTCAAAATCCATGAAAATAGCGCGAGGAACAAACCTCCCACCACTTCCTTCATTACACTAGACATTAATCCTCTCAACATGTAGATCATAATCAGCGGACGTACCTTGGTACTTTGTCAGATTAAAAGCCCTGGCTCCGTCACCATTGGGGCTAAGCCATAAATTGCTTCACCTCGACCACCACCAACACTATTAACGGCAAAACCCAGGCCTACTAGAGCCTATGAAGGCACAACAGAAGGACGATCACCATATAAGCTCAATTACCCGGACTGGTATAAAATGATTAGCAATCAACTATTGACCTGAAATCTAGACACCTCGATCACCATAATGTTCAATAACCATCGCTATAAAGTATAGATAGAACCATAAAAAATTAGATTTGGAAGAAAGGGGATTGGAGTCAATTTTTGTTGGGTCAGAAAGATATTTTCTAATCAAGTCGGGTGCATGAGTCAACACGTGTCTAATTAGCACATTGATTGAAAATAAGCTCAGCCTAAACGAAAGGTTAAACCGTATGGTTTCCAAACAATAGGAAATGTCAATCAAAATCCAAATCAATTGCTTCGGGTAAAAAGTGCACATAAATCAAATGTTAAAAGATTTGTTTAAGAATGACAACTACTCATTTGAGTAAAAAAAATCTTTTTATTGTGTAAGAAATATTAATTCATTTGATTACACAAACCCACTTGGATGAAGGATTAGAAGGCCACGTAAAAATACCTTATTACAAAATAAATGCTTGAGAAAAACCTGTAAATAAAACCAAAAGCAATATAAATCTAAAAGCAATTGAAAAGTTATTGTCAACAAACCCAAGTTTCATAAATGAATAAGAAATGTCCACTCTGTGTAAACAAACTTAAATTAAAGAATCAAACAGACCCATTTTATCTTAAATATACAAGAAAACAATTTAAGAAAAATGAATTCAAATCACCCATTTGTTCGGCTGGATAAAATTGAGTAAATGGACATCTAAGTGAAAGAGAGATAATTGGATAAGGAGAAGTATAGAGTGAAAGAAACAGGGAGTAAAAGAAAGAGAAAAGGCAGAGAGAGCTTACTGAAATGAGGACATGGCGACGCTAGAAGTAGTCCGGTGAAGGGGAGAACCGATTGAAGAAATCTGGATGTTGGCGACGATGGATGAGCGAGCAGGGAGAAAACGAAGGGAGAAGGGGGTTTCGCTCACTTGCGGTTGAGGGGAAGAGATTTAAGACTGAAAAAATAGGGGTAGCTTAGGGTACATACACTTATACATAAAAGTATATAGCAAATTATAAAATTACCCTTAAAGGAAATAGGTTATTACACCACGGATCCTCCAAATACTAACTTTTATCGCCATTACCCACCAACTATCTTAAACCGCCATAAAGAAGCTTTCTGCCCTCAACTAGACTCCTCAATGCCCAAGAAGGTTTTCTGCCCAACCAGGCTCCATGCCCAAGAAGATTTTGTTGTTGATTTTCTGATAGAGAGAAAGAGAAATTTTGAAGCACGACATAACATAATTCAACATAGATAAGTCTGCTACTTTGATCAAGGTTTCTCTTCCGGTTTGGAAAAGAAAATGTTTAGACCAACCAAGAGGTTTGGACATAAATCTTTTTATAGATACCACTGAATACAATAGTTTGAGACATGCCGAAGTCGGTTCCATACCCAAATATTTAGATAGTGAATCACACATTTTAACCCAAAGAAAGCAGCAAGGTTGAGATTGACGTTGCATGGGGTGTTCTTGCTAAAGACAATAAGGCTCTTCTGTATGTTAATCTCTTGTCCTGAAGCCTTGCTATAAACATTAAGCATATACATAATTGCTTCCAATTTGGATATCTCAGCTCTACAGAATAACAAAGAATCATATGCAAAGAAGAGATGAGAAATCATCGGACCTTCTTGGTGGAAACAAAATCCACTAATCTAATTATAAATCACACTTCTTTCTAGTAAAGAAGAAAGCACTTTAACAAAAATAAGAAACAAATATGGTAAAGGTGGTCTCCTTGTCTGATACTTAAATGCTTTGAATAGAGGACTACTATTATCATTAATGAGAATCCTAAAAGTAACAAAAGCGATGCAAACTCTAATCCAGTTATACTATTTCTCAAAAATTCTCAACCTCTTAAATGTCTTCAATAAAAATTCCATTCAACAGGATTTAATGCTTTAGACATGTCTATGTTTATAGCTGCGTCACATTTCTTTCCCCTTCTCTTAGTATAGAAGGAATCATGATTTCATGGACAGTAATGATATTATCCACAATTTGTCTTCTAGGGATGGACGAATACTTTTGGAAAGGACTAATCACCTTGCTAATCACCAATCCAAGCCTATTAGTGAGTGTTTTAGAAATGATTTTATATAAAATATTACATAAACTAATAGCCTAAATTGGTTTAAGGTACAAGGGGTATCATTTCTAGAAATAAGCACAATAAAGATTACATTTATGATTCATCTTATAAGGCAAAACACAACTATTAAATAAATTATTGATAAAATTAACAATATCGTTACCCACTATATTCCAGTTCTGTTGGTAAAATGATGTTGTGAAGCCATTCATGTCTGGGGCTTTGTAAGGATACATTTCACGAATTGCTTTCCAAATTTCTTTAGAGTTCACATTCTTTTCTATAGCCGAGACATCCTTTCATCTAGAACTCTATGAATATGTATTAAAGCCGAGTTGTAATCTTTATCCGACGGCTGGGAGGTGCGGAATAAGTCTGTAAAGTAACGGATAACCATACAATGCATATGATTTGGTTCTGATATCCACTAACTCGAATGATTTTCAGAACAAAAAATCTGGTTCCTCCTTCTGGCGAAGATTAAACTTAGAATGGAAGAATTTCGAGTTGCGGTCTCCTTCATTGATCCACTGAACCCGACCTCCATCTCTCCCGAAAGCTTCCTCTTCTGCATGGCAAATTTCAGATTGCTCTCAATGGATTTAATCTTCTCATGGTTAAGAAATGCTTGGGAATACGCCATCTCCAGCTCCCTATATAAGGATTCCATAAAGACTTTCAAATTGGCAAATCTGGCTTTTTTCCGCCATGAAATAAGGCAAACTTTTGTAGTTTTAAGTTTGTATTCAAGCCCAATATTTGTTACCGAATCGCTCTCAGCCCAAGCCCTCTCAATCACGTCGTGACATTCTTCCCAATTTAACCATCTTTTGTCAAACTGAAAAGGGTGAGAGAATCTGCTAGAATTAGCTTCTGAACAATAACAATGCTACATGGTCAGAGTCCGGTGCTAGTAAATGAGTGAAAAATGCTTGGGGTGGTGAAAAACCCAAAGAGGATTAACCAAGCATCTATCCAATCTATTTTTAATTAGAAATTGTGTCCCGTGTATTGATCCATGTGAACTCCAGATCATCATAACCGATATTCAATATTCAATTGAATGGGTGAATCTCACTATACTTTCACAGCTAGACATCAGACGTGTGTTTGCTCTCCATTTCTCTCTTGGATGCATTATGTCATTAAAGTCACCTAACACAATAAAAGGATTCATACACTCCAAAATTCTTTTAGTCAACCTTACCGACTATTCCTCCCTAATTTGAAAGAGATGTGCTCAAGTAAACAAAGAAAATACTATCAGTGGTCGCGGCATGTGTGAGACGGAGAGTGTGGCACACAGTTATTTAAAAATTAAATAATTATAAAAATGAATATTTTAATAAAACAAAAATTATACAACGGCACAATAATCAATAAAAATTTTTTATTGAAAATTCTTTTCAATCAGTCAGGATCCATTTATATTAAATCTACAATATACAAGGTTAAAAATCATATACCTCTTGTAATCTTAATCAAGTCTCCTTGCAAAACCGATCGATCATTCGTCCCACGAAACCATTCCAACAATCAGTAGACTCAAAGATCCACATCAAGATTTTCCAACTCAATCTTCAATGCACTAGAACGTGTAGGGGTACGTAGAATATTACAAGACATTTTTTCTGTCTCTAGATGTTCTCAACACATGAAATCTAGAGATTTACTAAGAATGATTTTAGTGAGACGATTCTCTAATAAAACATGATGATTATTATTTTAGAAATTTGATTAACATTTAATCACAGAAGGAAATCTCTCTAACACTAATCGTGTTTTCAATTCAACTCTTGATTGACAAATTGATGTTCTGATCAACTGCTTCTCTCCTCTTTTTTCAACAACTAAGGCCATTAAAATAATATATGTATATATTCTAGATAATGGCGTATCAGATTTTTAGGAATGAACTGAAATAATATTTAATTATAACATTACCAATTGCAGTGCGACCCACTGCAATTGTGCACAACTGCAGTGCCACATAGCACTGTAGTGTGTCGTGAGCCAGCACAATGCCTCACGTCACCACGTAGTGTCTTGTGGCACTATAGTGTTGCAAACTCACTACTGTGGTGCCACAGTAGTCCATGTCAATTTCTCATATCCTATCAGTGATTGACACGTGACAGTTACTGCGAATTAAATATTAATTTTAATCAGATAATTATCTAGATATCAGTTAATTCAAAATTAACATATCTGGTTATCCCTATCAACTAACTTATATGTTATTTCACAAATAACAGATTTAATTGATTTAAATTATTATCTAATAATAATTTAATTATCTAATTTCACAAATTAGATATTCTGCCTCACTTATCAATAATTAAAAAAAAATTATACATATATATATATATTCCAAAAATTATATTTAAATATATAAATAATTCAATTAATCACACATAATTATCTCATAATTATGTACTTGCCCCAGAATAAAAATTACTTTTACAAGTCAGTCCTTTTCTCATGTCCTCAAATATTCATACCCTAAACATCGTAGTATAGAGGTGACTTGGGGACCATGGACATGTAATCCTAAGCTCCAATAAACCATATTATTAATTAAACTCTTTAATTAAGTAATCTTATTTATTAATTCTATTATTACTCCACTATAAATATGGAATTACACTCTTAGAGATTGTATTTATAGAGTATTCACATGCAGTCCACTAACATAATCATTTCATGTAATTCTGTCCTCCAATTATTGGTTCGTACTGGTCAAAATTACCGTTTTACCATTCTAATTACCTTTTGATCCTTAAGTACTATTAATCCACCAGTGAATGATTAATTTATAATCTTATTATATATTTGAGCTCAATAACCATTCAGTTCTAGAATTAACACTTAAGAAAACCAATATACGATCCGTTAGAAAAGCTTAGATTCTAAATCTTGTAAGATCATGTCCCCAGCCATCCACATCTCTCAATCTCCAAAATAAAAGTCACTAGCCTGATTAACAAACAGACCTTAACAAGTGAATCAAAAGATCCAGTAGACATACATATGAGTTTATGACTACTCAGGATTCAGACTGATCTACATATGATCATCGAATTGATATGTATTAAATCTATATGATAAACGGCACATTAATGAATATATTAATTCACATTGGTCCTTTCATATGTAATCTTATTATGAAAAGTTCATTCACTAAGATGTCTATCCATATCAATGTCTGGATCTAGATCACACGCATTCGTGATGCGTAGTGAACCGTACTAGTAACCATTCATTAAAGATTTCATAATTTAATATGTTGTTGACAATTTAATTCATTATCTATGATCTTAATCCTCTCGTACTAATACAAGATCAGAGTCTCATTAGTGAATATGAAATTTTCATATATTTATATAAATTATTCAACAATAATTTAAAAGAACAATTATAAGAAAAATGTAATCCTCTTTAAATTTCATATCAAAATGTCAATACACATACTTGAGGGCATAACACCCAACAATCTCCCGCTTGCCTTAAAGCAAATATGGCATCTCTCTTAATCCCATTTTACGCATGTGACCCTCAAATGACTTTGCAGGAAGTGTCTTTGTAAAAAGACCAGTCAAGTTCTGTTCCGATACTATCTTCATAATAGTCACATCCTCTCAATGGATGATCTCTCTTACAAGATGATATTTCCTCTCTATGTGCTTGCCCCTCTTGTGACTCCTCGGTTCCTTAGAATTTGCTACCGTCCTACTGTTATCACAGTACATGATCAGTGACTTATCCATATCTAGAACTACTTTCAAATAAGAATAGAACTTTCTGAGCCATACCGCCTCTTTCGCAGCTTTACAAGCCGTTATATATCCAGCTTCCATAGTGGAATCTGCAATGTTGGATTGTTTAATACCTTTTTAGACTACAACTCCTCTACCGAAGGTGAATACTGATCCAGATGTCGACTTTCGACTGTCTCTATCTTATTGAAAATCAGAATCAGTATATCCAGTAGGGTTCAATTCTCCACCTGAATAAACAAGCATATAGTTTTTCGTTCTCCTAAGATATTTGAGAATGTGCTTTACTGCAATCCAATGTTCCAAACCTGGATTGGATTGATAACGACTGACAATTCTGACTGCATAACAGATGTCTAGTCTCGTACACTACATGGCATACATGAGACTTCCAACTGCTGAAGCATATGGAACCTTTCTCATATCCTCTTCCTTCTGAGGTGTCTTAAGACATTGTTCATTTAAGAGGATAATTCCATGTCTGGTCAGTTGTTGACCTTTCTTGGAATTCTCCATAGAGAATCTTTCTAGCACCTTATTAATATAAGACGTCTGAGAAAGTACCAAGAACTTGTTCTTCATATCCCTTAGAATTTTGATGCCTAGAACATAGCTCGCTTCTCCCAAATATTTCATTTGAAATTTCTCAGCTAACCACTTCTTTGCCTTTGACAAATTTCTACATCATTCCTAATGGAGTAGAATATCATCAACATAAAGAACTAAGAAAACTACTATC
Organism: Datisca glomerata; assembly: GCA_003255025.1. Taxonomy (NCBI): domain Eukaryota; kingdom Viridiplantae; phylum Streptophyta; class Magnoliopsida; order Cucurbitales; family Datiscaceae; genus Datisca; species Datisca glomerata. The sequence continues at coordinate 132,610 of QANY01002702.1, forward strand.
TTATCTTTGATATATTTATAAACATAGGCTTCGTCAACATTTTGATCGAAGCTATAAGACTTTATAATCTCATCAAAAGTAAGATTCTAAGATCTAGATGCTTGCTTTAATCCACAAATGGATTTAAGCAACTTGCATACTTTCTGATCTTATCCATTTTGTACGAACCCTTCTGGTCTGCATCATAGAGATGTTTTCTTCAAAAGAGCCATTTAGAAAAGCTTTCTTGACGTCCAATTGCCATATCACATAGTCAAAACTAGCGGCTACGAACAAAAAGATATGAATGAAATTTAGCATGGCCACATGGGAGAATTCTCTTCATATTCCACTCCTTCCCTTTGTGTATACCCGTTGCTACTAATCGTGCCTTGAAAGTCTCTACTTTCCCATCTGCACCTCTTTTCTTCTTAAAGATCCATTTACATCCAATGGGTCTGACATCTTCAGGTGGATCTACAAGTTCCCAGACGGAATTGGAATACATTGATTTCATATCCTAATTCATGGCATCTTGTCATTTCTCCTTATCAGGATCATCTGTTGTTTCTTCATAAGATAATTGATCGTCCTTATTAGTGTCTGACACTAGAGCATATGCCTCTCGTTCGTAGCGAACTGGTTGTCTCACAACCTTCCCACTACGACGTTGCACCGGGGTTTCCTCACGGCACTGTGCTCACGGAATCACTGTAGTGCCATATGACACTACAGTGTTGAACACTCACTACTGTAGTGCCACGTGGCATCACAGTAGTCCATGTCAATTTCTGATACTCTATCAGTTATTGGCATGTGGCAATTACTATGAATTAAATATTAATTTAATCAGATAATTATCTAGATATCAGTTAATTAAAAATAAACATATCTTATTATCCCTATTAACTAATTTATCTGTTATTTCACAAATAACATATTTAGTTGATTTAAATTATTATCTAATAATCTAATTATTCAATTTCACAAATTAGATATCCTGCCTCACTTATCAATAATTAAAAAAAATAATAATTAATATATANTTCCAAAAATTATATTTAAATATATGAGTAATTCAATTAATTAATTAATCACACATAATTATCTCATAATTATGTACTTACTCCTGAATAAAAATTCCTTCTGCAACTCAGTCATTTTCTCATGTCCTGAAATATTCACACCCTAGATAAATGTAGAATAGATGTGACTTGGGAACCATGAACCTATAATTATAAGCTCAAATAAACTAGATTATTAACTAAACTTTTTAATTAAATAATCTTATTTATTAATTCTATTATTACTCCACTATAAATATGGCATTGCACTCTTAGAGATTACAGGACATATTTCAAGAGTATTCTCATGTAGTCCACTGACATAATCATTTCATGTAGTTATGTCCTTCAATTATTGGTTTGTAAGTTAGAATTGATCAAAACAATCGTTTTACCTTTCTAATTACTTCTTGATCCTTAATTACCATTAATCCACTAGTGAATGGCTAATTTATAATCTTATTATAAAGTTGAGTTCAATAATCATCCAGTTCCAGAATTAACACTTAAGATAACCAGTATACGATCCGCTAGGAAAACTTAGATTCTAAATCTTGTAAGATCATGTCCCCAGCCATTCACATCACTGAATCTCTAAAATAAAAGTCACTAGCCTGATTAACAAACAGACTTTAACGAGTGAATCAAAAGATTCAGTAGACATGATTAGGAGTTCATGACTACTCAAGATTCAGAATGATCTACATATGATCATCAAATTGATGTGTTTTAAATTTTTATGATAAACGGCACATTAATAAAGATATTAATTCACATCGATCCTTTCATATATAATCTTATTATATAAATTACATTCACTAAGATATCTATCCACATCAATGATCTGGATCTAGATCACACGCATTCATAATGCTTAGTGAACCGTTCTAGCAACTATTCATTAAAGATTTCATACTTTAATATGTTAATGATAATTTAATTTATTATCTATGATATTAATTCTCTCATACTAATACAAGATCACGTGCATTCATAATGTTTAGTGAACCGTACTAGCAACTATTCATTAAAGATTTCATACTTTAATATGTTCATGATAATTTAATTCATTATCTATGATATTAATCATCTCGTATTAATACAAGATCATACTCTCATTAATGAATATGAAATGTTCAGATATTTATATAAATTATTCAACGATAATTTAAAAGAACAATTATAAGCTCTTTAAATTTCATATCAAAATGTCAATGAACATGCCTTGAGGGCATAACCCCCGGCACCTATGATCCTAAGCTCCGATAAAATTATTCATTAAACTCTTTATTTAAATAATCGTATTTATTAATTTCATTATTACTTCACTATAAATATGAAATTGAACTCTTAGTGATTATAAAATGTATTTATAGAGTATTCTTATGTAGTCCACTGATATAATCAATTCATGTAGTTCTATCCTCCAATTATTGGTTCATTAATTAGAACTGATGAAAATTACCGCTTTACCCTTATAATTACCTATTGATTCTTAAATACCATTAATCCACTAGTGAACGGCTAATTTATAAACTTATTATAAATTTGAGTTCAATAACCATTCAGTTCAAGATTTAACATTTAAGGGAACCAATATACGATCCGTTAGGAAAGTTTAGATTTCAAATCTTGTAAGATCATGTTCTTAGTCATCCATATCATTCAATCTCCAAAACAAAATTTACTAGCATATTTTACAAACAAACATTAACGAGTGAATCAAAAGATCTAGTAGACATGTATAAGAGTTCATGACTACTCAGGCTTCATGCTGATCTACATATGATCATCGAATTGATGTGTATTAAATATTTACTATAAACTGCACGTTGATAAAGATATTAATTCACATCGGTCCAGTCATATATAATCTCATTATATAAAGTACATTCACTAAGATGTCTATCCACATCAATGATCTGGATCTAGATCACACACATTCATAATGCTTAGTGAGCAGTACTAGCAATCATTCATTAAAGATTTAATACTTTAATATGTTGCTGACAATTTTATTCATTATCTATGATCTTAATCCTCTCGTACAAATAAAAGATCATAGTCTCATTAATGAATTTAAAATTTTAGATATTTATATAAATTATTTAACAATAATTTCAAAGAAAAAATATAAGAAAAATGTAATCCTTATTAAATTTCATATCAAAATGTTACTACACATGTTTTGAGGGCATAGTTCTTTCACTTGCCCTAAAGTAAATTTTATCTCTCTTAATTTCAGGTTACGTATGTGGCCCTCAAATGACTTCGACGGAAGTGTCTTTGTAAAAGGATCAGCCAGGTTTTGTTCCGATGTTATCTTCATAACAGTCACATCCCCTAGATGCACGATCTCTCTTACAAGATGATATTTCATTTCTATATGCTTTCCCCTCTTGTGACTCCTCTGTTCCTTTGAATTCGCCCCACTGTTATCACAGTACAGGATTAGTGGCTTGTCCATATCTGTAACTACTTCTAGATCAGTATAGAATTTTCCAAGCCATACCACTTCTTTTGCAACTTTAAAGCCACTATATATTCGGCTTCCATAGTGGAATATGCAATGCCAAATTGTTTAATACTTTTCCATAATACAGCTCATCCATATAGGGTGAATACTGATTCAGACGTCGATTTTTAACTATCTCTATCTGATTGAAAATCAAAATCATATATCTAGTGGAGTTCAGGTCTCCACCTGAATAAATAAACGTATAGTTGTTCATTCTCCTAAGATACTTGAGAATGTGCTTTATTGCAATTCATTGTTCCAAAACCTAGATTTGATTGATAATGATAGATAATTATCACTACAAAACATATGTCCAGTCTCATACATAACATGACATACATGTGACTTCTAACTGCTGAAGCATAATGAACCTTTCTCATATCCTTTTCCTCATGAGGTGTCTTAGGACATTGTTATTTGGAGAAGATAATTCCATGTCTGGTCGATAGTTGGCCTTTCTTGGAATTCTCCATAGAGAATCACTCCAGCACCTTATCAATATAAGATGTCTGAGAAAGTGGCAATAGCTTGTTCTTTCTATCCCTTAGGATTTGGATGCCTAGAACATAGCTCGCCTCTCCCAAATCTTTCATTTGAAATTTCTCAGCTAACCACTTCTTTACCTTTGATGAAGTTTCTACATCATTCTCAATGAGTAGAATATCGTCAACATAAAGAACTAAGAAAACCACTATCTCTATATTTGATGTATTTATAATTACAGGCTTCGTCAACATTTTGCTCGAAGTCATAAGACTTTATAATTTCATCAAATGTAAGATTCCAAGATCTAGATATTTGCTTCAATCCATAAAAGTATTGAAACAACTTGCACACTTTCTAAACTTGCCCCATTTGTATGAACCCTTCTGGTTGCATCATATAGATACTTTCTTCAAGAGAGTCATTCAAAAAATCATTCTTGACGTCCATTTACCATATCTCATAGTTAAAACTAGCGGTTGTGGATAAAAAGTTATGAATGGATTTGAGCATGACAATTGGGGAGAATGTCTCTTCATTATCGGCTCCCCCCTTTGTGTATAGCCCTTAGATATTAACCGTGCCTTGAAACTCTCTACCTTCCCATCTGCACATCTTTTTTTCTTGAAAATCTATTTACATCCAATGGGCCTGACATCTTCAGGTGGATCTATAAGTTCCAAGATGGAATTGGAATACATAGATTCCATTTCCTGGTTCATGGCATCTCGTTATTTTTCATTTTTTGGATCTTCTATTACTTCTTCATAAGATAATGGATCGTCATTATCAGTGTATAACATTAGGACATGCACCTATAGTTCATAGCGAACTGGTTGTTTCACAACCCTCCCACTATAATGTTGCACCAGGGTTTCCTTTACAAGAACTGTGATTTCTCTGGTTTGTCGTTTATCACAAGAAATTGAAGGTGGTCTAATCTCATCTGTCGCTAATTCCTCGAGAACTATTGTGCTACGAGGTTTGTAGTTTTGTATATAGTCATGCTCAATGAAGGTTGCACTTGTCGACACAAACATATTTTGATCGTTATGACTAAAAAATACACACATTTTGTCTATGGAGCATAGCCAACGAATATGCATACTTCAGACTTTGAGTCTAACTTTCCAGTCATGGATTGAAGAACGTGAACTGGACATCCCCCATATATGGAAATGACGCAAACTAGGTTTGGAGCCATTCAATAACTCTAAAGGTGTCTGACTTACAGACTTAGAAGAAACTACATTTAAAATATAAGTTACTGTGTGTAGTGCATATCCCCAAAATATAAGTGACAGTGATGAGTAGCTTAACAACAACCTAACCATATCCAATAAGGTTCGGTTTCTCCTTTCTGCAACACCATTTTCCTATGGTGTTCCATGTATTGTGAGTTGGGATAGGATTCTACACTCCAGCAAATAATCCTTGAATTCTAAATTCAAGTATTTACTGCATCGATCAGATCGAAGGGTTTTCAATGATTTACCTAATTGCTTTTCAGCTTCAGCTATGAAGTCTTTAAACTTTTCAAAATTTTCAAACTTTCTTTGCATTACGTAAGTATAACCATATCTTGAGTAATCATCAATAAAAGTGATGAAATACTCATACTCACCTCTAACTTGTACATTGATCGATCCACAGACATCACTATGTTCTAGTTCAAGTAGTTCATTGGCTCTTTGGCCCTTTCTTGTAAAATGTCTCTTGGTCATTTGCACTCTAGACAGTATTCACAAATAGAAAGAGTTTCAACTTTTAGTTAACTCAAAACACCATTCTTTGTTAACCTGTTTAACCTATCTACATTAATATTTCTCAACCTAAGATGCCAAAGATATGTGTTATCATAATCATGAGAAACTCTTTGACGTTTGTTACTTTTAGGTTTTGCTACTTTAAATAATTCTGAATTATTTAATGCACGTTCAGTCGATTTAAGTATATACAGTCCGTTTATAACTTTTGCATGGCAAATATCGATTTACAAATAATAAACTCTTTATTAATAAAAGAAATTTCAAATAATTGTTCTTGCAAAAATAAAAGAGAAATCAAATTTCTTGAAAATCTAGGAATATAATAACCATCGTTCAAAACCAAATAAGTATATCTAAATAGTAAACAGTCTGTTCCTAATGTTTTAACTAACAGGAGCGCGCCACTGCCAACTCTCAAAATGACATCGCCATCAGTCAGCTCCCTTGATGAATCAAGCATCTGCAAAGAAGAACATACATAGTTAGTGGCTCCTGAGTCAAGTATCCAGGATGACAAATCATATACACTAAGTAAGTTTCAAGTATAAGTAAATCATATTTACCTTTCTTTTTCAGCTCGGAGAGATATTTGTTACAATTTCTCTTCCAATGACCTTTAACCCCTACAGTAAAAACATTTTCCCTTGGGCGTGCTGCCTTTCTTGTTCTTCTTGGTTTTTGACGATGTCTTGGCTTTCCTCCCTTTCTTGTTCTTACCTTTGCCTTTACCATTGATCTTCTTCCTCTTGTTACGTTTAACAGTGGAAGAAGGCTTTTGCTCGACAACATTTACATCGCCATCTTTAGTCATTCTAAGGTTGAGTGACTCAAAAGTCTGTGGTTCATGCAACAATTAGGTCATGTTGAATTACAACTTGTTCATAACATAGTTGGGCGTGAACGTAGAAAAAGCTGGTGTGAGGACTCAGGTTAATGTTAACTTAAGTCCGCTCATCAATGGTCGATCCATGTACTTATGCCTCGTGCATTATGTTGATCACGTTCAAAACATGTTCTCGCACAGAAGTACTCGTTCTCATCTTAGTCATCATATAGCTCCTACTGGTCTCATGACAACTTTGATCAGACTGTTACCCAAGCATTACTTGTAGAGATTCCATAATCTCATAGGCAGTCTCCATGTTTTCTTGTTTGGTCTCAGAACATCATTCAAGCTCACAAGCATATAGCACTTCATCTTGTTGTTTGATATGATCTAAGCATCATAGTTGTCCTTAACATTCTTAGGGGAATTAGCAATGTGCTCCTCAAGACATTCCACACTAATAACAAACTTATGGTTCTCACAAATTAGCATTAAGTTCATATTTGATTTCCAACGTATGAAATATTTACCATTCAATTTCTCAAGAGCGAGTAAAACAGTAACAGGGTTGCCCATGATAGGCATAATAATAATAACTAGAATTTAAACATACAAGATTCAATATAATTGATAAATATTAGAATTCGAAAAGTAAATGTGATGCATGAATGCAACATAATAAACATATAAATTTAACATTTACTAATCATGATAAAACAACCAATGATTAATGTGTTGTCCTAGGATCAGTCAGATTAACCTAAGACTGCCTATAAGACATTCTCATCCTTATTAATTAAAACTTAAAATATCTCATATTATATCTTTAACGATAAGGTATCGCTTGTTCGGTCAAGTCATAACTATCCACATGAAAGTTTAATTGTGACTTTGTGAGTGTAACCCATCATTTCAGATTTCATGACTTCATTCTTTGTTACGTCTGGCACGAGATGATAAAGAGAGAGCTTCGCCTATCGATGAACAACGTATTGACGGAACTCTTGGCATTGCTTTGTTTTTCTCTTATTTCCTATCAGCGAGTTCCGATCTTTTTGTTTGAAATTTCTTTGTTGGTACCGAACCGCTTGTAGAATCAAATCCTATTCCACAAGATCATATATCAGCTTACATCCTCCTTGCATTTATGCCAGAGACGTCGCCAGTGCTATGGGTTTTGGGTTATGTAGATAAAAAAATGATGAATGAGATTATGGCACTTCACTCACCGCCAATGCGGAAGGATGCCACCGAAAAGAATGGAATGCTGCTTCGCTCTGCTGGATGCATCGAATCATGTATAACAAGCGAGCTTTTTACCCTCAAATTCAAAGATGTGGGCGCAAAATGCCCTCCTGCTCTATTGTTGCGTAGCAATAGAAGCTTGCTCATGCTGCTTCGGCGGTGCGTTTTCGCCTTCTCTTCGCTCTGGACAAGAGGGCTAGTGGATGCGGGGAGGGAGCAGGCGAATCCTGTCATTCATAATGGAAAGAAAGAGACCACTACTTTGCTTCTTTGTTGGACCGCCAGCGCGAACACAGTGGTCACTGACCAGGACCAGGAACCAATTCGAATTTGAATATGCCGTTTTAGGGTCAGTCAAAACTAAACTAATTCACTTCCTCTTATCTTCTTAAGAAGTTCATTCTTGGTAATGGTACAGCTCGAAACCTTGCTTAGGGGGATGAAAACAAAGTCATCTCGAGGCTTTTACTGCACCTCATGGTGTTGTACTAATGATGGAGACTATAGATTACAGGACATGCCAACCTTCTTCCACTCACTATTTTAAGATCATGTGTTTCTATTTTAACTAATTAATTAATTTTAAATTTAATAATTGGTTAAACTAATAACCCTTTGAATATTTAGTAATCAGTTATGTTAATCTCATTGGTCTAAGTTCATTTAACTTTTTAAAGCGCCTAAGCATAATTATATGAACTTAGATTAACTAATTAACTATATTCATCAAACTTTAATAAAACTCTTTTACTAAAGTCGGTTATCCTAAATGTTACTATAACCCTTACTATGGAATGATTACCAAGTTTTAACTAATTAAAACATTGCAGTTTACATGCTATTGATTTCATAAAACAGTACATATAAACATATTAGGATAATCCTAATAAATCATGCTTTTACTGATGAGATGCATGATCAAATAAAACTGTGTGAGATTTTCATGTATGGCATGTGATGACTAATGCATGGACATGTTATCAAAAATAATAATTAAACGATTAAATAAAATAATAATGGACCGAGTGATTATTGAGTATTTCTAAATTACATTCCTTGAAATAAAGAAATAAAATTACAAAGCGGATTTCAAAAATACATATTTCTCAAATATTGTCTTCTCCTCATGATGTCCATCTTCATAATCTTCGAGTTTTGAATAACATCCTATTTAATTATGAAAAACTATTTTTCTTAATTAAAATTAATTTCTGTAATTATCCCTATAAAATTTGTTGACTTTGATTTAGTCAAATAAATACTTTATTTGATTGGGTCAAACTTGAGTCAAACTCAATCAACCTATTAATTTTTAATTTTCATAAAATTAAAAATTAATAGTTAATTTTAAAATTATATTAATTTCAAATTTTAAAAGGATAATAGATAGAGATAGTGTTATCATTAAACTCAGCAGTTATAGGGTTGGTTGGTACCAGAGTTTGTGCGAAACTTCTCTAAATATGACAATAGTTACCACCGACCGCTGACCATTGCCGACAACCACCGCCCGCCGTTGATTTTTGGGCAACATCGCCCGAACAGTATATTCCAGTGACAGTGCCGGTAATCATTAATCGGCGTGTGCCAGCACCAGAAATGCAATCTCTAGTGTCGGTGCCGGAATTCTAAGAGAATTCATATTTCTTTTCTTTTTCCTCTATCTTTCATCTCGTGCGTTCTTCATCTTCTAGAGATTGGAATAATTATAATAAATATTCAAAATAAGATTACAAAAATTCCTACGCCCCAAAATGGCGTACACAAGATCTAAGGCAAAAAAAATTAAAGAACAAAGCCTAACTAAATAATCACCATACAATTAACGATCCATTATTTTTCATACATTCAAAAAACATAACCATCCATTCATTCATATATATATCATATATAATATGAACAATGCAAGAAAACTCACGTAATATTTAATATATAAATATCTAAAGACCGCCTTTATACCACTTTTTGGTTGTCGTGGCGCATGNTCTTTTCAATCAATCGGGATCTATTATATATTTATATATTAAATCTATAACATATAATGTTAGGAATCATATACATCTTGTAATCTTAATCAAGCGTTTTTTGGAAAATCGATCGATCCTCCGTCCCACGAAACTATTCCAATTATCAGTAGACTCCAAGATCCACACCAAGATCTTTCAAGTCAATTCTCAACACACTCGGACGTGTGTGGGTACGTAGAATATTACGAGACACTTTTTCTGTCTCTAGATATTCTCAACACATGAGATTTAAAGATTTACAGAGAATGACTTTTGTAAAACGATTCTCTAAAAGAACATGATGATTATTCTTTTAGAGATTTGATTAACTATTAATCGTAGAGAAAAATCATTCTAAGCAATTGTGTTAACAACACAATTCTCTGATGGATCAACTGATGATCTGATCAACTCATCCATCAACTTAGGTCATTCGAATAAAATCTGTATCTTATTCTAGATAATGACGTATCAGATCTTTAGGGATAACTAAAAATTAATATCTAATTTCAAATTGGCCAATACAGTAGACCCACTGTATAATGGTGCACAATTGCAGTGCCACACTGCACTACAGTTGGCGTGAAGCAACACAATACCGCGTTGCAGTTTTACACGCCTACTGTTGTACTGCCACGTGGCACTACAACAGTCCATGGTGATCTATGATGCCCAATCATTGATCGACATGTGGTAATTAATGTAAATTAAATATTTATTTTAATTAGAAAAATATCTAAATATTCGTTAATTTAAAATTAACATATCTGATTAACACTATCAATTAAATTATCTGTTATTTCACTAATAAAAGATTTAGTTGATCAAAATTATTATCTAATAATAATTTAATTATCTAATTTTATAAATTAGATTTTTTGTCTCACTTATCGATAATTTAAAAAAATAATCGATAACTTTTTATATATTAAATTTACAAATATTATGTATATAATTCAATTAATTAATCACACATAATTATCTCATAATTATGTACCTATCCAAAATAAAAATTTCTCTTCAAATCAGTCACTTTCTCATGTCCTAAAATATTCACATCCTAGACTGCATAGTAAAGAGGAGAGTTGGGGACCATGGACTTATAATCATAAGCTTCAATAAACTAGATTATTAATTTCATTATTACTCTACTATAAATACGGAATTGAACTCTTAGTTATTATAGAATGTATTTTCAGAGTATTCTCATGTAGTCCACTAATATAATCAATTCATGTAGTTCTGTGCTCTAATTATTGGTTCATAAATTAGAACTGATTAAAATTATCATTTTACCCTTCCAATTACATATTGATCCTTAAGTATCATTAATCCACTAGTGAATGACTAATTTATAATCTTATTATAAATTTTAGCTAAATGACCATTCAGATCTAGAATTAACATTTAAGAGAACCAATATACGATCCTTCATGAAAGCTTGTATTTCAAATCTTGTAAGATCATGTTCCCAGCCATCCATATCACTGAATCTCCAAACAAAAGTCACTAGCATGTTTTACAAATAAACTTTAACGAGTGAATCAAAAGATCCAATAGACATGTATAAGAGTTGATAACTACTCAGGATTCAGACTAATCTACATATGATCATCGAATTAATGTGTATTAAATTTTTATCATAAACGACACGTTGATAAATATATTAATTCACATCGGTCCATTCATATATATTCTCATTATATAAAGTGCATTCACTAGGATGTCTATCCGCATCATGATCTTTGATCTAGATTACACGCTTTCATAATACTTAGTGAATTGTACTAGCCACCATTCATTAAAGATTTCATATTCTAATATGTTGCTGACAATTTTATTCATTATCTACGATCTTAATCCTCTCGTACTAATACAAGATCATAGTCTCATTAATGAATATAAAATTTTCAGATATTTATATAAATTACTCAACAATAATTTAAAAGAACAATTATAAGAAAAATATAATCCTCGTTAAATTTCATATCAAAATATCAATACACATGGTTCATTTAAAATACTTAATCTGTATATGGTGTGTTTGATGATTTTTCGGCTGTACCAGATGTATATAGAGGATATAATGATTTGAAAGATGCTAGAATTAATTATGTAATTAATGTTATTTGAAAATTTGAAATACCTAATCTGGTGTGTTTAATGATTTTTCGAGTGTATCAGAAGTATTTAAATTATATACCGATTTAAAAGTGATGTACTAATTTTTTTTTGAATATATTAGAGCTATATAGACGAAGAAATCAACCTTATAGCTTCAAAATTGCTATATATTATGAAGAAAGAAAATATACGATCTAAAATGATTTTTTCTTCAAAGTTACTGAATGTTCGATATTGATAATGTCATTAGTTTGAAGAATATTTTCTTAACAAACTTTAGCTAATATTAAAGAAAATATATTCAATCATTACTTATCCCCTAATTTAATTAAAAAAATCAATAAAATGATATTTAAATTATAAATCATTAATTATCAGATTTTTAATCAATTACAAGGACCCACAAAATTAGATTCTGAAATCTATATATTCAACATTAAAAGAAACAATCAATAATTTCATCAACAGTTGGTTGATGGTGTGGCGATAAAAATTAACTATTTATCTAAAGTTTGAAAATAAACTGTTATTTCTAAAATTGACTTTCAAAACTTGTCTATTTCGTAAAATAGACAATAATTTTTATTTTTAGCATTTTAACTGATAAGATACAAAATCAATAAAAATGCTATAGAGTTTTATGATTATAACCCTAAGTATATAGAATATTAACATAGTATTTACCTAATTATTGAAATTAGATATAATTAATGAAAAGAATTGTATTCTTTTATAAATAAGATGGAGCATTAAATATAGAAAAGAATCATAACTGAGTTGATAATTAATAAATTTTAAAGAATGGTTAAATATGTTCATCTAAGTAAAATAAAATGTCTAAAAATATGAAGATTTGTTTATTTAAATTTATGTAGATTTACTTATATTTGAATTTATTTAAAAAATTGCTTAACCCGAAAAATATGCTTATTGTAAAAAAACTGCTTATTTATCAAAATACAAATCACTCCACATTATGCCAAGATTTAACTAATTCTCTTTACCAATTATTTAATAAAAGAAAAAAAGGTTTTACTTACGTAGAGAATCAACATCTACATGGAGAGAGATGCTACCTACCATACTTATCATTTGTTTTCAAACTATTGTTTTACCACAGTATTAAACTAATTTTTTATCAATTATTTAATGAAAAGAAAAAAATTTTACCATCATTTATCTAAAAAGTAACAACTATCATCATTTACGGGAGGGGAAGTATATAGGGAATTGCTTTCAACAATGGTTTATAACTTATGAAGTTTCGTAGAGTCATAGTTATCAATAGAGAATTAATTTAATGAAGACATGGTGAAAAGTTGACCATAGAGGGAGGGGAAGTAATACTCCCTCCACCAAATAAAATGAATTATAAAAAATAATATAATTTAAAAAAAGTAAGAGATATTGGCACAAAAAGAGAAAGTTGGTAACAACTAGTTATGTGGGCTCCATTTGTTCTTTAGAGTTAATCCATCCTCACACACACAGACAGAGATGGAGTTATTGTGGTGGATAGCTGGAGGTTTGTTGGGTGTATGTTTTTGTATTTGGGATACTTAGGAGGGTGAATGAATGGTATTATGTTGGGAGATTAGGTAAACAATATAATCTTCCACCAGGTGATATGGGTTGGCCTGATTGGAACTTTGTTGTCTTTCCTTAAAGCTTTTAGATATGGTAAACCTGATTTTTTTATCAACAATCTTATCTTCAAGTATATCATTTCTCTTACAAAAAATTATGTTTATTGTTTATTTTTTACAAATTGTACTCATCACATCTGACTTACTTTGTGTATTGCTTTAAAAAAAGTCATAATAAAGCAAAGCTATTAAAATTACATATTTTTACTTACTCAAATGTTTGACGTCAATTTTCATTAAAAAATCTGTTTTTATAAAGTTACGTAATTTCTGATAGTATGATTAAAATTCAAATCTTATGATACTTTATGTGCGTCTTATATAAATATATTTAGCATTTGTCACCTCATCTGTGAGAGCATGTTGGAACAAATAAAAACATTATAGATAAAATATTATTTTTCGTTATTATTAGTGCTAATCAATTTTTTTATATATCATTTACATATGTTTTTACTTAGCAATTTTATGATGTTATTAGTCTAATTAAATTTATTTTAGATGGATAAAAAATCTAAATTTTTTTACTCGTATATAAATATATTAATTGTTTTGAATGATTAATTTATCTATTATTAACCATTGATATTAAATGTCTTATAAAATAGTAGAATGAGAATATAAATTTATAGTCAAAATAACTTAGTAATAAATTTAATTAATTTTTTAAAAATAAATAAAAAATTAAAATAAATTACCAAAATAATTAAATGTTATAATCTCTGAAATTCGTACCTCCACTAAATTCCCTCTTAATATTAGTGCCTATCTTCTGCGAATTAGCAATAACCTGGCTCATAATGCCATCAACATCCACAAATTCATCAACCGGTCCAATGGGCATACAGGTCGTATATTATAGCTTGGTCCACAACCCCCCTCTGTAAACTTTTCCAAAAACCATTAATTTCCTTAATCACGTCAACTTCTTTTGGTATCTCTATCTTCCCTTGATTAGTGTCTCTAACGTCTTTCACGATATTAAGTGAAGAAATCCCCACATTTAATTCTTCTAAACTGTGTCCCTAGACAGCCGAATCTTCCATAATCTCCTTTCCTTTTCTGTTTTCAACTGCCTCCTAAGATTTAGGGAATTGAATAGCATTATCTCCTCCCCCATGTATTTACGCCTGGAAAAATGGCTCCGGTTGTCTTCTCTGGCGACGTTCCCCTGTCATGAGAATAATGAATATTGACGTTGGAATCAAAACCCCACCATGGACGTTGTTTTTCACCTGGAAAATCGCCTCTGTTCGGTGGACTTCTCCCGGCCAGCTTCCTTTTTAATGGATCCAAGTTAAGACCCGAACCATTGATGGAGCAAGCATTGTTAAGATGAAGGATTCTGCCACACTGATTACAAAACCTCAGCAACCTTTCATATTTGAAAGGACACCAAAACTTCATACCATCAAAGCTAACAGAAGACCCTCGCATCAACAGATTCGAAATTTTTACTACCACTCTGAGTCAAATAAATTGTTGCCGTTCCACCCATCCATAGCGAATCCACCATCAACCTCGACCACTCTACCTACTTCGCTTCCAATAATCCTGCATTCCGATGGTAACTCAAAGATCTGGAGAGAAAAACCCATACGAGAGAGGACAAAGACATTAAATTTTAAATTCCGATCTCTCATTTAGGACGAGATTTTGATCTCAATCTTCACATTTCTCTCATTTGGGACACAACTTGAAGCCGATTTAGAGAATAGATTTTGATCACGAAGTATGGTATGCGTGTGATTGTTTTGTTAGTAGTTTCTAACGGGTTCTATATAAGAACTATGGAGTTTACGTTGTGGACAGTTAAATTTTCTACACTGTCCATTTTCAAACTTTTGTAGTAAAGTTGATCGACCATTAGAGTTTTTCGTCAAATTATACAGAATTTAAGACACTACAACGAAACATACGATATTAGAATATGACTGTGGAGATTTAATCATTATACAAGTTGTCAATTGTTTGACATTAATTGATGACGTCAAAAAGTTACATATTCAAAATAAAATTTTTAGTCAAACATAAATGTTTGATCTCATTACACATGCATTGCCAAATTATAATGCATGGATATTAGTGATATACCCATGGATGTACGAAATTGTATAAAATCAAAAGATTTTTAATTCAAAAATTATATTAATTTATAAATTTAGATCCTATAAAAACACTCTTCCATTAAATTTTTAACACTGGTTTTATTATTTAATCCATATAAAATACGTTCCAAGAAAATTTATGTAACATATTTAATACATTTTTGTTTTTCTAATACATGATTTTAAAAATTTATGTAATCTATCTATTGTTTGAAAGGTTTTTTTTTTTGTTAAAAAGTATGTTTGCCACATGTTATTTATGCTTTTCTTTTTCTGTTTATATTACTACCTCTGCTCTAATTGCCACGTACGTATATTATTATGTCTTCTTGATCAGCAATAATAGGTTTGTAAAAAGAAAAATAATGAAGAGAATAGCAACTAACCAAACGAAAGAAAAATAGTCAATTTAAACAAAATGTATAGGAACAATTACATACTGGACGGGAGCTAAGTCAATTACAAATTTCTTGATTACTTTGTCTTTGTTCGTTTGAAATTTTTAGTTTACTCTCCTCCTGGCATTGTAAAATTAAGATTAAAAATAATACACATACTTATTTAAAGCTTTTAAAACTTGAGCTTGAAAATAATAAGGTGTGCTTACTTTGAGCTTTTTATCTTTTTTGTTTAGACAATTCCTACTCAAATTATTACTAAATTGCAATCTATACAATGGAGGATCGCCAACATGACAGAAAGAAAGCTAGAAAGAATGATATAGATGAACGTAGGAGAAGATAAAGTCAATAAAAGATGACTTGATTGTCAAATGAGAATCAGATTTGAGCGGCAGTTACTCCCCTCTCCACGATTCGATCAATTGACTATAATTTCATTAAATATTCATTAAACTAATTAAACAGTTATAAAATGGCCATGGAGGAGAAGGCCTATAAATACCTCCACATATATCAAACAAAAGCAATTCCAATTGAGTACAATATATTCGACTTTATTCCTTCTATTTTCTTTCATCTCTCAAATTTCTTTTACGTATTCTATTCTAGAATACTGTAGAGAAAAAAATCATTTACAAATTAGTGCTTTCATTGAAACCTGAAAGACACTCAAGGAGATCCTACTTTCTAATATCGAGAATACCAAGAACCAGATCAAGCGTAGCTCGCAACACCGAGAGTAGAAACGATCATGCACAAAGAAACCATGATGTACCGATAATTCTCGAAATAATTCTAACGAGGATCACAGAGTTTGAAAATTGAAACGCAGAAACTTTGAATATGACTCTTCACATGTTGCAAGATCAAGTCGCAACCCTGTAATGGGAAGTCCAGCAAACAAGTAAACAGATGAGCCAATCGCATCGAGAGGACATGAGCGAGACTCAAGATACATCAACAATAAGGAACGCTAGATTAAACCAAAATCATGATCAAGAACACAATGAAGGACAATCTAAAAACGTGGAAAATGGAGCGGTAGGAATTCCTAGAGTGAAAGACAGACTAAAGGAACACGATATAGAAAAAATGCTCGACAGTAAAATGGCAGAAGCTAAAAGATTATGCACTACGACGGTAGTGAATTTGGAGTCCTTGACCCAAATTCTGTTAACTCCAGAAATCCTCTCAACACCCACCCCAAAGAAGTTCACGCGGCCAAAGTTTAAATATTATGAAGGAAAAACAGATCCAATTGAACACCCGAGGCAGTTTTGACAAATGATGCCACTCTATCAACACGAAGTTGCACTCATGTGTAGGATGTTCCCAACAAGCCTCGACGATAGTGCCCTAAAATGGCATCACTCTCTTCCCCCATTTTCTATAACTAACTTTTTAGTTATGTCTTTTATCTTTTTGAAACACTACGCAACGTATCGACCCATCATAGAGGACTCAAAATACCTTCTAACATCTCCATAAAGAAAGGAGAATCGATGCGCAAGTACACCCAATGGTTCAAGGAAGAAATGGGAAAAGTGGAGGACTGCAATGACCGTGTAGCTCGACTAACATTCACGAGAGGACTGGACCAACAGTCCTCACTATTCGAAGACTTGTCTAAGGAAAAGCCGCTCACAATGACATAAACATTCCTCAGAGGGAAAACTTATATAAACCTTGAATAGGAAATAAAAAGCATGATGTGACTGTTAAACATTTGGCGGAAGATTCCAATAGGAATGCCAAGCGAAAAAGTGAGACATTTGAGGGAAAAGACAAGCGTGTTGAAAACGGGCAAGACAAAAGGCCAAAAGGACCTTAACAATTTACCCGAAGGGGAAGAACATATACTCCCCTCAGTGTTCTCGTTAATTAGATCATTTGGGCTATAAAAGATAAGCCATGGTTGAATAAGCCACCAGCGATGATGAAGGAACCAGTTGAAAAGGATAAACACAAGTTCTACTCGTTGGGCACACGATAAAGGATTGTTACCAGTTGAAAGAATACATCGAAGAACTCATCAACAAAGGCCATCTCCGTCAATACATTGCTAAGCCAAGCAATAAGCAAGCGGAAACAGAAACAAAGTAAAGAAAGGAGGCAGAACCACTACGCATCGTTGATACCATGGTTGTTAATTTTTCGATCCGGATCATAAGATCTTTTAATGTTGCGATCCCGTCTAACCCCCATGGTCCGATTCATACGTAGAATCTTAAATTGGGAGGATCTTACAATCTTATTATTTTTTTGTCTTGGATGGGTAGGATCTTACGATCTTACTATGATCTTACAATCCCACTAACCATAATTTTGTAAGGTATTGATAAGAAAATAATATAAAGGTCATTTAATCTCTTCAATTTAGTTGTTATTTATTTAAATTTCACTTAGTAAAATAGTGACATTTACCGTTGATTAATTAACTATATTTCAGAATTTTAATATGTAATTTGGTAAATTATAGTTTTTCATAATATTACTAGTATATTGTAGGATCTTACGATCCACGATTCGATTCTACGATCTGATTCGTGAGACCTCTATCAATTCTTAGGTAGGATCATGATTCTAACAACATTAGTTGATGCTATAATAGCTCTGACAGAATTAGAAGGGGCTAGTCGTAAGGAAATAAAATAATATTGTAAGAAGATAGCAGTAATTGCAGAAGAGGATGAAAAAACCTCATAGGAACCTTGTATTACATTCAATGACAAGGAAGATCTACAGATCACTGAAAATCATAATGATGCATTGGTGATTTCCATTCAAGTGGAAAATTGCCTGCTGAGAAGAGTATTAGTGGATAACGGCTGTGCACCAAATATCCTATGCCAATCAACCATGGATAATATAAGGATAGAAGCGACAAAGCTACAAACTTCGGGGCAGCCATTAATAGGATTTAACAGAGAAGTCACGTACTCAGAAGGAACACTTTTCCTTACAGTGTTGGTAGAACCGTTCAATTACCTAACGGAGTTCGCAATCAGTAATACACCATCTCCATATAACGCCATATTAGGCAGAGCATGGATTCACAAGATGAAAGTAGTTCCATCAACTTACCACCAATATTTAAAATATCCAAGCCCATATAGAATGAGAATGATCAAAGGGGTTCAAGCTACAACTCGATGTTGCACAGTTATAGCACTCGATGTGGCGAAGAAGGCATCCGGAAAATGGCCAATAAGTCAAGAACAATAGTAATTAAAGCCGTTGAACAACTCGTCTGAAAATGAAGCCTCGTGATATGAAGCTGCTGAAGAACTAATGGAAGCAAATCTCAACGAAGGAACTAAAGTAACTGAGATAGGAACCACATTGTCCCCATAAGAACAACAAAGGCTCATCACCTTCTTAAAGGCAAATGAAGATATGTTCACAGAAACCCCGACAGATATGCTAAGGATAGATGAATAAGTCATATACGACCACTTGAATATAGATTCATAAATCAAACTTGTGAAGTAGAAGAGGCAGACCTTCAATCCAGAAAGAAAGAAAACAATCAAAGAAGAAGTTGATCTTCAGACAAAGGCAGGCTTCATCAAGGAAGCTTATGTACCCGGAGTGACTATCTAATATAGCGTTGGTAAAGAAGAAGAATGGGAAATGGAGAGTGTGCGTAGATTTCACGGATCTCAACAAAGCATAACCTAAAGATGATTAACCACTCCCTCTAATTGATCAAATGATTGATTCAACAGCGAGGCACGAGTTACTGAGTTTCATGGATGTATTCTCAAGATACAACCAATTAAAAATGTATCCACCAGACCAAGAGAAGACATCATTCATAATCAATCACGGTGTTTACTGTTACAAAGTAATGCCTTTCGGATTAAAAAAAATAGGGGAAACATACCAACGCCTGGTGAACCATATATTTAAGGATCAGAACGGGTGCACGATGGAAGTCTACATGGATGACATACTGGTGAAGACAATCAACGTCAAAACCACATCAAACATGTGGAAGAAGCTTTCTTAGAATTACGAAAGTACAATATGAAGCTGAACCTGAAAAATATTATTTTAGAGTTAAAGAAGAAAAATTTCTCAGACATATTATATCACAAAGATGAATCGGAATTAACCCCACAAGTAAAGGAAATTGTAGAGATGAATAATTCAACAAATATAAAAGATCTGCAAAGTCTTACGGGGAAGTTGGCGGCTATAAGGAGATTCCTGACCAGGTCAACAGACAAGTGTAAGCCCGTCTTCTCAAAAATAAAAAAGAATCCAACTCAAAGGTGGGATGAAGATTGCTAAGCGGTGTTTCAAGCAGTCAAATAGTACTTGGCCTCACCACCCATTTTATCTAAACTAGAGCCAGGCGACGAGTTGTACTTGTACTTGGCAGTCTCAGAGGTAGCTGTAAGTGCAACATTAGTCAGATAAGAGGGAAATTTACAGAAGCCAGTCTATTTCATCCGCAAAAGCTTAGCAGATGTGGAAACCACATATATAAAGATCGAGAAGTTAGTCCCAACTTTAATTGTAGCATCCCATAAATTAAATCCATACTTTCAAGCACATACAATAATGGTGCCGACCGAATTCACAATCTGAAACATCGTGTATTCACCAAATCTGAGGGGCAGACTAGCCAAGTGGGTAGAGCTAAGCCAATATGAAGTACATTATATCCCAAGAACAACAATGAAGTCAAAGTACTAGCAGACTTTATTGTGGAGTTCAAAATAAGGCAAAACAAAGACATTATTGAAGTCAATCCACATAAGGATGAATAGGAATTATACGTAGATGGTGTGTCGAATCAAAAAGGATCCAGGGCAAGGGTAGTAATCCGGACCCCACATAGAGAAATCATTGAACAAACCTTATCGTTTGGTTTCAAAACGTCGAATAACAAAGCATAATATGAAGCAGTATTAGCTGGAGTCTGCCTCACAAAAGAGTTTGAGGTAAGGAAAATAAATATTTATTGTCATTCACAATTAGTGGCAAACCAAGTTGCAGGAACATACATCTTTAAAAAAATCCTAAGAAGAGAAATTCACATGCGAATGCTCTAGAAACTTTGAGGTCATCCATCAGTAATCATGGAAAAAGGAATATCCCAGTAGAATTCCTAGAATTCCCAAGTACTAAAAGCCAAATGACAATTCACAATATAGAATCTACAAAACCAAGTTGGATGGACCCAATTGTTCAGTACTTGTAGAGTGGAAAACTTCCTGAAGACAGATTGGAACCATGAAAGCTGAGTCAGCAAGCAACTAGATACACTCTGATCGACAAAAACCTCTGTAGGAGGTGTTTCTCATGGCGTTATCTAGAATGCCTCAACTCAACAGAAGTTGACTATAGTTTGGCATAAATCCATGAATGGGTATATGGAAGTCATATAGAAGGAAGAACCTTAGTGCGTAAAATTATGAATGAATGATATCATTCGCCTAGAATGCAAATAGACGCGAAGCAATACGCAAAAAGATGCGATAAGTGCCAGAGATTCACGCCAGTTCCCCGAATGGTTCTAGAGTCATTACAAACTCTTATTAGCCATTGGTCATTTATGCAATGAGCACTCGATATAGTAGGATCATTGTCCATGACTCCAGCACAAAAGAAATTCCTACTGGTGGCAATATACTACTTCACAAAATGGATAGAAGCATTTGCGCTTGCAAGAATACGGGAATATGAGGATAAAAGCTTCATGTGGAAAGAGATTGTGTGCCGTTAAAGAATTCCAAAAATCATCATTTTAGATAATAGGACGCAATTCACTGCCAAAAATCATCATTTTAGATAATAGGACGCAATTCACTGGAAGGTAATCAATAGCAGTTATAAAGGATTGCGAGTCAAAACTTTACACTCAACCCCGTATTATCCGCAAAGAAATGGCCTAGTAGAAAGGTCGAACCGAAAAATCCCCGAAGGATTGAAGAAAATATTCAATCAGATGAAGGAAAATGGAACCAAATTGGGAAGGGTCGTATATCATTTGAGCAGTGGGCGGTAAAGGATCATACTGGCTCACCAATAGTGAAGGTATGGATCTTCCAAAGTCATGGAATGCCCAACAGTTGAAGAAATACTATGTATGAATCCATTTTCTTCATTATTTTAATGAGAATATCTTTCCTCGTGGTTTTTGTTGGAATTATATCTATAAAGTAGAACGTAATATTATTTATGAGTAAATAGTTACTTCTTTGATATTTATATATTACTGAAGTTTATGAATAAATTGAAAGTTTCCTTTAATTAAAGCATGTTTATAATTTATTTAAGTCCTGAAACTATTATCAACGTAAGAAGAGTCAATACCAAGCGGTTTTCGAGATAAACTCTTTTGAGATAGTTAAGAATGTTATTCGCAGTCTTAGGATTGACTGAGCAATCGAATCAAATAATCATTATTAGGTAGAACCAAAGGATGTTGGTCTCAGGGCATGGGAGTGAGACTCTAACGGTTGACCTAGACATGTTATGAAACATGTTGGATAGACTAGTAACCAATTAGTTTAGAGCAAAACCGTTTATCTAACTCTAAATCTAATTGTTACACTTTAAGAGTATTTTCAAAATTACCTCAATCCTGAGCTGAATATGAAACTTGACTTAGTTACTTAGATATTTTACTAAAAATCAGACTCATTTGTCCATTCAATGCATTTCAAATATACTAGTACATTAACTAGGTACTCTACCTATTGACCAAGGTACACTGTACATGGTAGAGTTACTGTACTATAATCATTATTAGTAAAGAGCCTAGCTTAAATAGACTTCGAAAATAAGTACTTCAAAGTCATAAAGAACTATTGGTTAAATACATTGTTCCTATGAGCTAAACTCCATAAAACTCATAAAACGACTACTGATGCTCATGGACCTTTTACATGAATGTACTGCATATATATAAGAATAATCATTGTTCATAATTCAAATTTAACGTCTCGTTAAAAATATAGAATTCATATACTTTAAGGACACGATCTCAACACTGAGCTTTAAAAGCTTGAGCCTAATATTATTACATGATATTTTGTGACAGATATGAGTTGTTCCGCTTCGATTGACTTATTTAGCCTGAAAGTAAGTCAAAGTCTAATGTTGAACTAACCTCATAATATAGATATGAAGTAGTGGCACTAGAAATCTGCCTAATGGTAGCAACGATCGAGCAAAAACATTACCAGCGCCTCGGGTGTGTGACTGAGTAAAACAGGATTTAAATGCATCAAACTGATCAAATATGAGACTATAGCTCAAAATTCCTTTAAATGTGCCTCATCATTCAACCATACTCTTATTTGAACATAGTTTCCCCATACTTTACAGTCTAATCTATCGTTTTGAGATTTTACTCTATATATACGTGTGTATCATGTGTAACTTAAGATGGTTTTTTTATGAAATTTCATTTACTAGTATTATCAGTGTCCTTATATATTATGTGCTTTCATTTTTTTTGTTAAGTAATTTTAATATTTGTACTATTTATTTATTACTTACGCTGAATGTAATGAAAAATTAATTATGAGAAAATATAAAGACTTGTTTTTCAATGTTTAATTAGTAGATCTTATATCCTTGTACTAATATACATCGGATCAATAAAACATATGACAAACAATTGAGTATTCAAAGAAAATTCAGAATATAGAAAATATAAAACAAAATAAAAAAGAAGAATTTTTTTTATGTTGATGAAGATTGTTCAGAAGAAATAAAACAAAAGATAAGATAACTACCATTCTCATTTTATAAGTCAAAATAAAATGTGACAGACTGAAAAAGAAATATTTTATCATGGTTTTTTATCTTTCTGGGTTATAAGTGAGTTGACTTTAAAAAATTTTAAAGTTATTGATTGGACGAACACGGTAACTAGTCATGATCATTTAGGTTCTTAGAATTAGTTATTAAAGTTGTGAGTCGTTTGACTTTTTACCAGGACTACTCAAATGACATATCATGTAGTTAACCCTATCATATAACAAATAACTAATATTATGATAATCTTATCTTAATATATTAAAAAAAGAGATTTAAAAGGAATTTTTTTTTATTTTCCCTTTAATCTTTAAGGCTCATTAAATATAGTAAGATTAAATTTTTTTATTTATTTTTTCTTTTATACTTTTATTCACTAATAATTTGTACTTTATTTTATAAAATCAATAGTTTCTACCATTACTTATTAGGAGTTTTATGACCTACGTCGATGAACTTAAAAATTTATATATAATATTAGTCAATATTGACGAGTTATATTGTTTATCTGCATGAACTTTTTGAGCTGATATATGATGAATTCACTTTAATATATGTTAAATTTTTTTACTTTTAGTTTTATACTAAAACATATTGCTCGATGTCCGTTACAAGTAGTAGAACATGGTTTGTACGATCATGTTTTCTCTTCTTAAAAAATTGATATTTTTTATTACATCTTACGATATACATTTAAAATGATTATGTATTCCTTACTTTCAAAAAAAATTTAGTGGATAATTTATCATCTTCAAGTGATGAATGAATTATCAATATTTATTTTATCTAAAATGATTTAATTTTATACACATAAAAATAACATTTTTACCATCTTACTTTACTTTTCTTTTAGAATTAAAAATAATTTTAAATTAGCTAATGTATTTATTTAAATGCTAATACTAATTTTAAGTCTTATGGTATATCTTAAATTACTTTAACACATGCAAGCAAATATTTTTTATTCTCATTTTTACACTTTAAAGTCTACTAAAATATAGCATAAATGAGGTATTTCATATATTTTCTCATTTGATTCATTTAATAATAATTTATTTTTATTAAATAGTAATTTATTTGTACTAAGTAAAATAAAATATTTTAGATAATCTTATGTAATACATAAGAGATGTCAATATTGAGATCTTTTATAATAAATATTCAATTATGAATTAATAATAATCTATTCATTATAAATTTATTAGTTAAACATTATGTATTATTTATGTCATCTTTAACATGAAAAGTCATATTAATAAATTTATAGTAATACATGAATATATTTTGATTACGAGAAACTATATCTAATTATAATATAATTATTCTTAAGAATATGATAAATTGACCAAATAAAATAATTTTCTATACTATTCAAATAGCATTATAATTTTAATATTATAAAGAATCTATTATTATTACTATTTTACTTTTAATTTTGATGTAGAATAATTTTTAAAGATGACGTATTAATTTCAATGTTAACATCAATTTAAAATTTTATATGTATGTATTAAATTAGTTGATTACGTGTGAAGTATGTACGTTTCGATCAGTTATATTAAAATAGGATTAAGGGAGAGAAACTTTTCATTTTCCCTTTTACCCTTTAAGCCCCACTAAAGATAGTGTAAGATTAAGTTTTTTGTGTTTAATTTATTTATAATTATATTCACTAATTATTCTTTTACTAATATTTTATAAAATTTAGTATTTTATTTTATGTTAGAGATCATTAAATCATAAATTTTATTTTAGTAAAAAATAATGAGTTATTGTCTACCTGTAAGATTTTTTTTTACTTTTATAATAAATGTAATGATTTTCAATGTTCATTATCCGTAGTGAAATAGTTTGTCATATTTAGTTTTCGCTTCTCAACATATTTTTAGTTTCTTTTTATCTTATCTTATGATATAAGTTTGTTAGAATCGTGCGTTCTTTAATTAAAATTTTTTTTAGATAATTTATCATCTCGTAATGATGCATAACTTATTCAAGTTTTCCTTTAGTTGTAATAGTTTTTATTATAAATATATAATATTAAGCTGATGCATGACCTATTCAATTTTTTTTATTTGTAATAGTTTAATTGTGAGTATGAGAAAATTACCTCTCTTTTTAATTTTATATTTACAATATTTTGAATGTTATTGTATTTATTTCAACGTTAATAAAAATTTTAAAATTTATTATATTACTTTAAAATTCCTCAACACGCGCGAAGTACGTGCTTTTCGACTAGTAGAGTAGAAAACATACTAAATAATCAAACTTTTGAGTTGAGTTTACTAAATAGCCTAATTACTGTTGAAATGCAAAAAATGACCATTTTTAGTTTTAGCTCTGAATATTATGAAGTATTTTGTTAAACTGGGAATTTGGGAACAAGAGCATTTTTTCCTTTTGGATTTTAATATACTTTTGTAACAAGAACATTTTTTATTTCCAAAATCAAACAATTACAAAGGTCTTCTCCTACCCTGTTTTTCTTAGCCAATCAAAATATAAATATTATTCGAATTAAAAAAATTATTCAAACTAATTCTTTCTTGATCATTGCTATATTAAGTTATAGCATCAATGATAAAATAACAATTATTTCTAATCCACTTAATAACCACTAGCTTGATTATATTTCTCATGGATCTCATTAACCAAACTGCTAAATTTTCAATATGAACAATTATCAGAATGAACCCAAGAAATGATCTTTTTTGAATCACTCTCAGTACATCCAACAACCAATCTTGAAGACTCAATCCAGTCCCAATTTCACTGTCAAAGGCTCCTCATGCTCCAAACTAAAAGCCTCAACAATGACTATTAAGGATTTTAATTAAGCACGCTTGTTTAGCAAGTAAAGAACAATTAAATCTTTCAAATCTCTGAAGCCTAAACCTCCACGTTTTTTCAGATTTCTAATTTAAAGAAAACTATTAGGGATTTTGAATAGTTATGTATTTTAGGATATTATTGTCATGTTTTTATTTTGAGCTATTTTACTACATTTTCATAAAATGGTCTATTTGTGTTTTGTTCTACAAGTCGTACTATTTGAACCAAAAAAGTTAATCCCCACATAACGTTTTTGTCAAAACTACATTATAATTTGGGCTATCATAAAAAATGGGCAACTTTTGAAAAAATGAACAAATACCCTAAGGGGATGCTTTGGCATAGGGTGATTTTTATGAGCAACTTTTGAAAAACAAAACTCAAATATCTTAAGAGGTGTTTAATATATGGTGATATTAGGTAAAAGTTGAGTGATATTAACATTTCCTTGTTTGGTTTAACATTACCGAAATGTTATTCCCTCTATGAGGATATATCTATTTTCAACTTCTCTTCGCATTCTGTTTTCTTCTTCTCCCTCTCACTCACTCTCACTCACGAGCAGCGACCCATGATAAGCTCTCTCAAAAGGCTTCTCCCTCTCCCTCTCACTCACAAGCTCCAGCCACGCATGGTAATCTCTCTCTGGTTCTGTTAGTCTGGAATGTAATTATTGACGGAATTTTGGGAATTTTGTGAACTCTGCTTGCAGAGAGTACGTCGTCGTTGCTGTCTCTAGTGAAAGCGTTTGATTTTGTACTCTACGTTTACGAAGGTTTCTGTAACCTGAAGCAGGTTCTGTTTCTTGATTTTCTTTTAGTAACTCTGAGTTTGGATGAGAAAATTCGAGAAGATGCAAACGACGTTGGAAAATATTTAGTTTTCTTCTTTGGTATTTCCTCATGAATTCCTTTTGTCGTCAATTGGAGCCCAGGTCCATCTGAAGCTCAGTTTTTGAGTTCTCCATTGGAACAGAGCAAAAAAGCTTCGGGATTTCTGCCATGGGAAAACACAGGAAAAATAAAAGGCGAAGATCATGAGAAAAAAGTAGAAAAGCTTCTGTGTTAGACCCGTTTGTTTTTTGTGAAGATTTTGAAGACTCATTTGTTGAAAATGAAACAAGCATTGGTTCTCTTTTTCTTTGTTCTTTCTCTGTTCTTGTTGGGGAAATATGTTTCTGGGGTATTTTTCGTCTTTGGTTATGAGGAGGTATTCTAAGGTAATGGATGAGCCTCTGGACATTGGGGATGTTCTCTATGAGAATCAGGACATTGGGTATATTTCTTTCTTCTAATTTTTGCTTCTCATCTTATTTTCATATGTTGTTCTATTTTTATGGTTTATGGATTTTGACTCAGTTATACAACTAATTTGATTGACAGAGTTCTCATCTTCTATTTCTTTTGTTCTTTGTATGTCCTCTCCTTCTGTTAACTATTTTATTTCAGATACATCGTTTTTACATTCTTTTATTTTGTAAATGATTTTTTCCGCTAACCAGCGATCAAAGGAAAAAATATTGATAATGATTAGTTTATTCGAGGGATATATTAAACTAATTAACATTTTGATTCAATCTCAAGATAAAAATTACAAAATGTTTCTTTTTTGTAAGTAAAAGATGTATACAAGTTATTTGATGAAAATCTACACGACGTATTATATTATAATGGTTTGATCGAAAAATTAATAAGTATATACGAAAAAACCTATGGGTAAAATCTGTATTTTTGTTAATACTTATATTGGTCATCTTATTTTAAATTAAATAATTATTATTCATATACATTTTTTAGTCCAAGGGTAAAATTGAAATTTGACAATAATGTGTAAAACATACTCTTGCCTATTCTATTAAAACAAACAAAGTAATCTAACAAGCTCAACAATAAATCAGAACATTCTCAAGTGATAACAAATAAAGTGATCTTAACTTTCCAGACATATACATTCTGACAATCATATTTCAGCAATCTTATTCTGAAAATCATTGACTCGCAATCTTATACCAAACGGCACCTAAGGGGCCGTTTGTTTCCGGCTTTCTGCGCGGTAAAATTTATGATAAACTTATTTTTCACCACTTTCTCATGTTTGTTACAAGTATTCACATTTGTAGTTGTAAAGTTATTTAGCCTGATGAAATAACAATCTCACATTACTTTCCCCACCACTTTTGCGTAAAACTCCACTTTACCAAATAACTCTCCCATCTTATAACACATCTACACATTTTCTAAAATAATTTTTACTTTTTCAAATCCCCATAAAATACCATTATTTGTGTCCATTATTCCTACTTGATTTTGATATTTTATTTTCTTCAAGATCAATGTCTCACAAAAATGTCGTAAAATAACTCGATCCTAGTGGATCTGAAACGGTCCTGATACCGAATTTTGAGATTTTTTTCATTCCTTCCGACACGTCTGTCAGCTTGTATCGGGGTCGTCTCGTGAGATTAAGATATACACGTTAATTGGAATGAATGAAATAAAATATTAAGATTGAATTAAGGATAGATAAACTCTTCATATATACAAAATATAAAATCTAAATGATTAGAATACATGTTTATTATATCAACTACTTTTTTGAAATTAAAATTAGTTTCTTCCCTAAAATAAATATTATTCATAAACTATCAATATTTTAAAAATACTAAAGTTATAAAGGAAATCTAACTAATTATTTATCACGTCTCATTTTTTGTGTGGAGGACCGGGCTCGTGGGATGAAAACCACGAATGTGGGGTGTCTCTCAATCATTTATATTCAGTTTTTGATTGCATTTAACCAAAATATAAAAAAATTACATCATTGTTCTATTTTATTTTTGTGGTAGGACTGAAATATTTTGCTCGTTCTTACCGGAGCGGAAGGATAGTGATAACCATGGTATGCATGTCTACTGAAGAAAAGTACATGTAATGAGAAAACTGTTATGTATCATTAAATATTTTAATGTAATAATATAAATGACGGTATTAGTAAAAAATTATTTTAGTTTTTGACGTAGTAAGAGAAAAATAGTTGATTTAATTTTATCGATGGGTTAATAGAATAGTTAATTAATTAGTGCATAAAATAATATATATATATATATATATATATATAAGACATAATGTGTATTAGAATTTATAAATAATTATTGACAACAAATTAAAAATTAATAAAAAATTATAAATAATAAATAATTTTATTGAACTTTCTCTACAATTTCATCAAACTTTCTCACACAACTTTATCATAGTATCCTACATACCAAACATTGAAATCACACTTTCTAATAATTTTTTTCATTTAACTATGCGTTACTAAATATGATAATCTTAATATTTTATCATCTAACTTTACTACTTAAATTTTTCTAATAACTTAAGTTTTTCAACATTTTTGCTTAACCCATACCAAACGACTTCTAAAATAAGCTTAAAATAAAAATAGTCATCCGAGACTCGCAACCCTACTCCCCAACCAATGCCCACGCTTCCTCTCTCTCACAAAGCTCACACTCCCCCTCCTCCCACCCATCCCGCACCCAGGCTCTCTCCTCTCCTCCACTTCCCACTTCCCACCTCCAACCCAAACTCACTCCCATCCCCCAGCCCCACCCTAGCGTCCCCCCACCCAAAAACAGTTCCCCCTCCCCCATTGGACTTCACCCACCCCTTCGTCCCCCTCCCATTCCCGTTTACCCCTACCCCACCAACAAAAAAATAATTCATTATTTCATGTTTTAATTAATTCAATTATTTCATTAACCTTTTAATTGATTACTAACCCGTACACGATACAAATTTATTATATAAAGTAAAATAATGAAACAAAAAATTAATGCAAATATCATATGTACGGTATATATAACATATGCATATATTTAATGTGTTGCATATATCATATCTATACTTTCAAACTCTTAAAAAGACTTATTTGTTGACTCTTTTTTCGCGTAAATTTATTTAAAAGCGCAGCATCTTTAAAATGATCATTTTTTTTTGTGTTTTTGATACATACGAACATTTTTATTTTTTTTAAAGTGACATGAGGAATATGGATATTTAGGTATCTGATAACATTATAAGACCTAAGTAAATTACGTGTCAGAGATTTTTATCAAATTTTTAAAATATTCAAAATGCGTAAACTTGGTCCATCATAAATACTCTTAGAAATATGTTACTATAAAATAGGCAAACTTTTAATTAATAAATTCTAGAAAAAGAAAATCTAATCCCCAAAATCCCCTCTCTCTATCTTAAGAGAAATTAAATGTACACTTTCAAATCGTCTCTGTAGTCGCTCCTAATCTATATCTAAGTATATACAAATGGGGCTATGGAGGATAAACATTTTTGAAAAAAAAAATCCTTCATCATTCTAAGAAGTTCTTCAGCTATCCTTCATAAATGTTATAATTAAATATTATTAATTTTAAAGTAAATGATATTGAGATTTTTGACATTTAAAAATGCTATTGTTCAAACTACTTTTAGACTTTTTAAAAAAATAGCTATATACTTTCTTGAGTCTTAGATAATTATTCAGTAACACTTTATATAATTTTTATTCATAATTAGTCCTTAGATCATTGAGTGTATTAATTTTTTTTCTTAATATGGTCAATGACTCAATGATATAGCTTAAATTAATTAAGATAATATTCGTTAGCATGCATGAAATACTAAAAAAAGACTTGTGTAAAAACATAAAAAAAACAGTTGAATCAAATATAAATTTGGTAGTCAAAAATTATATCATTAAGAAGTATAGAGTCTGAAAAATATATTATATATTTAAATGAAATCTAATATATTTTTTATAAATTTTACAAACAGAATGCCCTATATATCCTTTATTTGTTACAATATATTAAATTATTGCATTCTTAGTTTTTTTTTCAGCATTTGAGATATTACATTAACAAATTTTCACTTTTTAATTAGTTGAGAGCGCGCAATGCTAGTGTTTGGAACTATTCTTGCAACATCTAAATAGAAAAAACGCACTCTCTCACCTAAAAGGGATTTAGGTCTCATTAAAAATAAAAACAAAAAGTCAAAGGTCATCTTCTCAACAAGCAGCAAGGTTTGTTAATGTTCATGTCTAACGTTTTTTATCCATAAAACCTTGGGAAATTCAAACTAATATAATATTAACATTAATATTGTTAGTTATTTACTTCGATACTCAAGTTCTAATATTTGACTTTTGATGTACATGAGAAGGATAAGTTAAAGGACAAGAAATAGCTTACAAATAAAAATATATCAATATTTCCCAAAAAATTGAGAAAGAAGATAATCGAAAAGTGGAAATCAATTTGTAATATATTTAAATATGCAAATTTTATCTTTTTGTAACAATTTATTAACATGAATATTTATATTTTTTTTGGACAAATAGTATCTTTATATATTAACAATACATATTATCGGTGTCAATATAAATTTATAAAGATTATACTTAGCTCAATGATGTAAATTTATATCTAAACTAGTATTAATTAACCATAAATATTATGTCATTATGTATTAACAAGACATGTTTTCAGTGTAAATATCTATTAACATCTGAAAATGGGAACACATTCATAAAGAATAAAATAAAAAAAAACTCTCATCAAGGTTTGCGTGCCATAAATCGGCTTAGAAAAATAATAATTACCTTACATAAGTAGATAATATGAAGAATAGATACCTTATATATGTAATTTTATAAAGGGATAACTGTAAAAATAGTCCTTTTCCTAACTTAAGTTGTAAAAATGTTCAAAAAAAAATGTATTACAAAAATGGCCGAAATATAATAATTAATTTATTGACCACTGTGTAATTTTGGTAAATATATTATTTACGGTCATATTTTGGCATTTTTGTAACTCCATCCCCGAAACCTGCCATTTCCTGCTATTTTTCCATTAAATAATTATTTCATATGAGAACGAAATTATAGTTCTATTAACAAATAATTAAGTTGGATATAAATCTAAAACAATTTATAACGTATACTATTAAGAACAAATTAATTTTAAATATAGTTAGTTATAAATCCCTGAAAATATGGGGATCTAAAATATGTAATCAATAAATGCATATAAAAGAATACATTAGTAGGTGCGCCAGAATATCCCTACTAGGCCGGCACCTCCGTAGCACCGCCATCAGCCAACCCAACTCAACGTGTTATTAAAATGAAACAAAAGAGTCAATAAGAGAAAACCTAAATAAAAAAGTAGCATAACCTAAAAGCAACCGTTACAAACATCATCAGAAATAAGCGAAAAACAAAATTAGGAACATTCCACCACCAAATTGGAGTAACTATACTAGAGGACCTCGACGCCAAACAATCTGCAAAAGAGTAATTAAAATCAAGAATAATTACCAATAGTTTGATATTCTTTTGGTTTGAAAGGGAATGCTCAAACTCATATTTGTTCAATAGGATTTGTGCATTGTACTAAAATTTTGTTGTTGAGATATGATTTGAAAATTCAAAGAGGGTGACAAATCACTAATGAGAATCAAATATGAATAGTTGAAAATGGTTAAAGGACAAAGGGCCGTGCGATTTAAAAGAGATTCAGCAACAAAAGTAATAGAGGTAGGGATTATGACTATCGTTTAAGAGAGACTAAGAGAAAAGTTGAAGTTCTCCACTCAAGAACACAAGGAATTTGAACTAAATAACTACCACCAGCCAAAAGAGGGGATGTGGGTGCTTTGTTGCTCATATGAGAGGAAGTTTAATTTCAAATTAGTTATCAACAAAGAGTAGTTTCTTTCTTCTACACGTTTCAATTATTTTTTTAATAGTAAAACAATGATGCAAAACCTAAAATAAAAACAATTTGTATATTATAATTATCTAAGAAAACAAAACAACAACAATAATAATGAGAGCTATAATAAGAAAATATTTAAACCATTTAAAAAATAATAATTAACGAGTATATTAACCATAAAAGTCTGGTTTTACATGATGAATACTTGGATTTAGAATTCAAGGATTACTTGTTGGAGTATGGAATCCTATCCCAACTCACAGTAAAATGATGTTTCAGAAAGGAGAAACTGAACCTTATTGGATATAGTTAGGTCGATATTAAGTTACTCATAACTGCCGCTTACATTTTGGGGATATGTACTACACATGGCAACATACATTTTGAATGTAATTTCTTCTAAGTCTGTAAACAAGACACATTTAAAGTTATTGAATGACTCTAAACCCAGTTTGTGACATTTTCGTATATGAGGGGTCCAGCTTACATTTTTAGACCCAAGATTAGAAAGTTAGACTCAAGGTCAGAAGTATGCATATTCGTTGGCTGTGCTCCAGAAATTAGAGGTGAGTACTTTTATAGTCACAATGATCAAATGGTGTTTGTGTCGATAAATTTCATCTTCTTTGAACACGACTTTATGGAAAACTACAAACCTCAAAGCAAATTAGTTCTAGAAGAATTAGCGTCTGATGAGATCAGACCACATTTATCATCAACTGATAAACGACAAACCATAAAAACCACAGTTTCTATTAAGAAAACCCTAATGCAACGTCGTAGTAGGAAGGTTGTAAGA
Organism: Datisca glomerata; assembly: GCA_003255025.1. Taxonomy (NCBI): domain Eukaryota; kingdom Viridiplantae; phylum Streptophyta; class Magnoliopsida; order Cucurbitales; family Datiscaceae; genus Datisca; species Datisca glomerata. The sequence goes on from QANY01002702.1 coordinate 166,979, forward strand.
TAACTTATTCACTATAAACTAGAGAGACATGTCCTAGTGTCTCACATTAATAAGGACGATCCATTATCTTATGAAGAAGCTATGAATGATCCTGAAAAAGAGAAATGACAAGATGCCATGAACCGAGAAATGAAATCTATGTATTCCAATTCTGTTTGGGAACTTGTAGATACACCTGAAGATGTCAGGGTCCTTAGGTGCAAATGGATCTTCAAGAAGAAAAAGAGGTTCAAATGGAAAAGTAGAGACTTTCAAGGCACACTAGTAGTCAAGGGCTATACAGAAAGGGAATGAGTCGATTATAAAGAGATATTCTCCAATGTTGCGATGCTAAAATCCATTCGTATCCTTTTGTCCATTGCTTCTAGTTTGGACTATGAAATGTGGCAAATGGGGCAAGATCATAAAGTATGCAAGTTGCTTAAATCTATTTATGGATTAAATCAAACATCTAGATCTTGGAATATTAACTTTGATGAGATTATTAAATCATATGGCTTAAATAAAAATGTTGACGAACCTTGTATTAATAAATACACAAAAAATAAGATAGTGGTTTTCTTAGTTCTTTATGTTGATGATACTCTGCTAATTGGGAATGATGTAGAAACTTTGTCAAAGGTAAAGAAGTGGTTAGCTAAGAAATTCTTAATGAAAGATTTGGGAGAAACGAGCTATGTTCTAGGTATCTAAATCCTAAAGGATAGAAAGAATAAGTTCTTGGCATTTTTTCAGTTATCTTATATTGATAAGGTGTTGGAGAGATTCTCTATAAAAAATTCCAAGGCAGGTCAACTACTGATTAGACATGAAATTGTCATCTCCAAGAACCAATTTCCTAAGACACCTCAAGAGGAAGAAAACATGATAAAGGTTCATTATGCTTCAATTGTTGGTAGTCTCATGTATGTCATATTGTGTACGAGACCATACATCTATTATGTACTAGGAATTGTCAGTCATTATCAATCGAATCCACGTTTGGAACATTGAATTCCATAAATAACATTTCCAAGTATCTTAGGAGAACAAGAAGCTATATGCTTGTTTATTTAGGTGGAGACTTGAACCCCATCGGATTTACTGATCTGATTTTCAATCAGACAAAGATAGTTGAAAGTCGATGTCTGGATTAGCATTCACCCTAGGTGGATGAGCTGTAGTCTGGAGAAGAATCAAACAATTTAACATTGCAGATTCCACTATGGAAGCTGAATATATAGCAGCTTATAAAGCTGCGAAAGAAGCAGTATGACTTAGATAGTTCTATATTGATCTAAAAGTAGTTCCAGATATGGACAATCCACTAATCCTATATTATGACAACAGTGGGGTGGTAGCTAATTCCAAAGAATCGAGGAGTCACAAGAGGGACAAGCACATAAAGATGAAATATCATCTTGTAAGAGAAATCGTGTATCGAGAGGATGTGATTGTTACGAAGATAACGTCAGATCAGATCCTAGCTGATCCTTTTACTAAGACACTTCCTGCGAAGTCTTTTGAGGGTCATGTGCATGACATGGGGTTGATAGGGATGCCACATTTACTTTAGGGCAAGTGGAAGATTGTTGGGGTAATGCCATCAAAGCATGTGTATTGACATTTTAATATGAAATTTAATGGAATTACATTTTTCTTAAAATTGTTCTTTTAAATTGTTGTTGAATAATTTATATAAATATCTGAAAATTCTAAATGAGACTATGACATTGTATTAGTACAAGAGGATTAAGATCATAGATAATGAATAAAATTGTCAGTAATATATTAAAGTATAAAATCTTTGATGAATGGTTGTCAATACAGTTCAATAAACATTATGAATGCATGTGATCTAGATCCGGATCGTTGATGTGGATAGACATCTTAGTGAATGTACTTTATATAATAAGATTATTTGTGACAGGTGCGATGTGAATTAATATCTTTATTAACGTACCGTTTATCATAAAGATTTAATACACATCGATCTGATGATCACATGTAGATTAGTCTGAATCTTGAGTAGTCATGGACTCCTATACATGTCTACCGGATCTTTTGATTCACTCGTTAAGGTTTGTTGTAAAACAGGCTAGTGACTTAAGTTTTGGAGATTTAGTGATATAGATGGCTGAGACATGATCTTACAAGATTTAGAATCTAATTTTTCCTAATATATCGTATATTGATTTTTTTAAGTGTTGATTCTGAAACTGAATGATTATTCAGCTCAAATTTAGAATATGATTATAAATTAGTCATTCACTAGTGAATTAATGGTACCTAATGATCAAGATATACTTAGAAGGGTAAAATGATAATTTTTTCTTGTTCTAGTTTACGAACTAATAATTGGAGGATAGAACTACATGAAATGAATGGATAACACAAGAATACTCTGTAAATATATTCTACAATCTCTAAGAGCGCAATTCTATATTTATAGTTGAGTAATAAAGAAATTAATAAATAAGATTATTTAATTAAAGAGTTTAATTAATAATCTAGTTTATTGGAGCTTAGGATTATAGGTTCATGGTCCCCAAGTCACCTCTATATTACGTAGTCTAGTGTGTAAATATTTCAGGATATGAGAAAAAGACTGAATTGCAAAAATAATTTTTATTCTAGGGCAAATACATAATAATGCGATAATTATGTGTGATTAATTAATTAATTAATTAAATTATTTATATATACATTTTGGAAATTGTATATATGTATGTATATATATAAATAATTATATCAATTAATTTTTAAACTATCGATAAGTGAGACAGAATATCTAATTTGTGAAATTAGATAATTATAAATTATTATTAGATAATAATTTGAATAAACTAAATATGTTATTTGTGAACTAACAGATAAATTAGTTGATAAAGATAATCATATATGTTAATTTTGAATTAAGTGATATCTAGATATTTATCTGATTAAAATAAATATTTAATTTGCAGTAATTGTCATGTGTCAATTACTGATTGAGAATCATAGATTGATATAGACTATTGTAGTGTCATGTGGCATTACAGGAGTGAGGGTGCAATACTGTGACACACAGTGCCGTGAGGCACTATGATGACTCACGACAACTGCAGTGCCGTGTGGCACTACTGTAGTGCACAAATTACAGTAGGTACCATTGCAATGGTAATTTTGAAGTTAAATATTATTTCCAGTTTATGTCTAAAAATCTGATATGCCATTATCTAGAAAATATATTATTCTAATGAGCTCAGTTGAAGAATGAGATTGAACAACATAATTGTTGTTAGGGTGATTTTTCTCTATGATTAAAAGTTAGTAACAACCTCCAAAAAATAATCATCATAATCTTTTAGAGTGTTGTCTCACTAAATTAATCATTCTCAGTAAATCTCTAGATCTCATGTGTTGAGTACATCTAGAGAACGAAAAAAGTGTCTTTGAATTATTCTACGTGCCCACACACTTCCTAGTGTGTTTGAGGATTGACTTGGAAGAACTTGATCTGGATATCGAAGTCCTTGTTCATGGGAGCGCATGATCGTTGATTTACGAGGCTGCTTGATATAAACTACAAAAGGTATATGATTCATATCCATGTATATCTTCGATTTAGTATATCAATATATAATGGATCTTGATTGAAAAGAATTTTCAATAAAAAAATTTATTTTATAAACTATTACGTCGCGCTTGTTTTCGTTTTATCGAAAAACATACGATTTATTTTTTAATAAATTTTTAAAAATCACCACGACTCTGCACGTGGATGCTTTGATTTCTAACAGTAAGTACGGTGAAGTCGCAGTGGAGCTTCACTAAGTTGATGCTTTGATTTCTTTTTCTGTTTTCTGTTTTGTTTGTACTTTCTTCTAAGATTTCTCATTTCTTATTTCACTACCTGATTTCTCTCTCTTGAAACTATCATCGTGGATTATGTTTGTGAGAGAATGTATTTTTTTTTAAATTTTGGGTGATTTCTTGATAACGTGTTAATATATGTTTGAAATCCATATTTTTACATGTAAAATTTGTTTGATTGAACTACACCAAATGAGTCATAGAGTAAGAGGGCTTGACACCTATATAGTTGAATGAGATTGAGAGAAAGAGAGTCTGACACGTAGTTAGTTAGTTGTTTGTATTTGAGAAACTTAATCCTTCATAGCATGCATGTAGCTTAACCTATAAATATGTATTTTTGTTAAGCTGTTTAAGGTCATTTTACTATATTTCTTTGGAGTTACGATACGTAGCACTTTGTTTCATCATTTTTGAAGATTTTCGATCTATGTTTTCAAAATTTCCCCCCTTTCTATATCCTTCAAAATCTTGGTTATACTCAGGCACAAAGTAAAAATGTAATTTAGAAATGAATTAAGAAGCCAGTTTTTAGCTTTATACCTTACATGTATAGATGAAACAATATATGAATGCATACATTCATTTACTTACACGTCACTTTTTAATGTTTTTTATACTTGAATATCAAAGAAATTTAATAGCACAGTACGGGTAAAAACATTATAATAAATGTACAATATATATTTTTACTTACATTTACTGATGATTTGTTGTTTGTGTTCTCATTCAAGGAAAGAAGAATCCAAATCAAGCGACAGAGAATTTTTGTTTATGACTGGAGAAGTGATTTCTTCTTTGTGGTATTTGGTTTCCGTTGGTTTTGAAACATATTTGGTTTGTGAATGGAGAAGTGATAATTATTCTATGATAACTGAAAGGTAGATATATATAGTTCTACAATTTTCTAGGTACTTGTCATTTGCTGTTGCACCTTTATGGATGATTTCTCTTGCACCTTTAGAAATCAATTGTAAAAATCCTTACATTGTAAACAATTTTAAAAAATACCTTCTCGTCGGCCAATATAGGTTTCAATACTTCAATTTATCTTCTATTATTTGAGTAGGATTCCATGATACCCTTGTGCAGTGCCAAACCTTAAGAGTCCATTCTGTTTTTAAAAGCACACAATTCTTTATGAAGGGGGTGCAGCCACGACTCCGTTTCAAAAGCAATTATAGGTAGAAAACTGAAAATAAAATTACACTTGTTTTTGAAATGTATGTCACAACAAAAGTCTGTTGTGGTTGTATTTGGTTCATGAGTGGGGTGGATATTATATAACCACAAAATGTAATGGGCAATTAACGATAACTGTTTTGTAGTATTTATATATGCACTGTTTGATTTTTAGTGTGAAGACAGTCTTTAGAGTGGTAGTTGCACTCCAATTTATTATATAATTTTTAGTTTATATGGTTAATTGTCAGTTTGCATCTTTTCGTGTTTGCAATAAGTAATTTTGGAATTAAGTAATCTATTAATAGGATGAAGTTGTATAGAATGTCTGAAATCAAGTTACTTTTGTGTATATTGGATCATTTTATAATCACATTATAATTTTTGAGCTTCAAGTTCACTGATTCTCTTTAGCATAAGCAAATATCAATATTTTTTTTTGTTCTGAGCTCATTCTAAATATGTTCAATTAGTTTTTTAGTTTTCATGAGTGTTTAGGGGACTTTGCATAAATTTTTGTTGATTAATTCTTACTTTTGATTGGAGTCGTGGTAAATTCATCATAATATTTTCCTCTATTCCTAGAAGTTGAAATATGTGAAACAGAACTTGGAACATGAAGAGCTTCATGAAGACGGTGAAATGGTTGGAATGAGTGTCTAAACGAGATCGGCTACTAAGGTGGTAGCTACTTGGATCTAAAGAAATTTAGAGGTTGTCTTTTGTATTCTACTTAGCACCGAAAAGTTTCATTTAAGAGAGGAAACATTTTCATTTAAGAATAACAACAAATGAGAAAGTGACCAATGTAACTTTCATGGACGATTTAGGATTAGAAGAAAAATAAATAGGTGGTTATAATCTATTCGAACTAATTAATTTTTTAGAAAAAGTACCGAACTGAAATCATGATTCTTGAAATTAGTCGAAGTTGAGCAAAACGGAACGAATAAAATAAAAGAAACTAATAAAATAGAAGAATCGATCCAACCGGTTCAGCTATAACAGGAGGCGACGCTTGCAAGAAAGTTAAAAACCGCCTTGAGGCGGGAAACGAACTTTCTTTTCCATCTTGGCCTCCAAACCTGTTCCGCAACCATTTCGTTCCAGTCCATGATGCGATCGCGAATCTTTTTTCTCTCAGTTGTCTTCGTACTTGAATTCAGATTTTTGTATTCTTTGCATAAATGCAGAAAGTATCTATGGAGTCTCCAAAGTGGAAGCCTAACCTATTAAAGAACACGCTGGTACGCCTACTGTCCTTCGCTGTTCTAATATTCGCCACCCGATTCGCTTACTTTGTCACCGTTAGAGGTGGATCTTGTTCTTCCAATGATTTTTGCTTCTTTCTGGACACCATTAGATTCCGTGGGTCCGCTATTGGTGTCCGAAATGTCCCAGAGGTTACCCTTGGTGGCGAAATCCCTACTCGTGACCTATGGACCACAGAGAAACGCCAGAGGTCTGTGGATTACTATGCCTCAATCTTCCAAGATTTGGTTGCCGAAGGCTTTCTTTCTTACCATTCCAAAGCTCTTTGTGTCGAATCCCATTCCGGGGAGGATGTCTTGGCATTGAAGGAGATCGGAGTCGTCAATGCAGTCGGGATTTCTAGGAAGAAATCAATGCCGTTGGTTGTCTCCGGTGTGGCTTATCGACAGCCGTTTAAACAGGATACTTTCGACTTTGAGTTTTCTGGCGATGGTGGTCTCGATCAGGCTGTTCGGCCGGTGGATTTTGCTTCAGAGATTGGCCGAACACTCAAACCGGGAGGCTTTGCTGTTATCCATACAAGAGCGGCAAAAGATGATTATAGCTTCAACTCTTTTCTTGATTTGTTCAATTGTTGTTTATTGATAAGGTCCCGTGAAATCGACGGCATCAATTCGTCATTGATCCGTGAAATTGTGATGAATAAAGAGATTGAGATTTTCGATGGTAGAGTGACAGAATTATCTCATAAGGGTAACCCGGGTAGAAAATGCTCGATTCCGGGGTATATGAGTGAAATAATCCGGAATGCAGAGCCATTGATTGAAGAAGAACCGTTGAAACCCTGGATTACACTAAAGAGAAATATAAAAAACATAAAGTACCTGAGTTCCATGGTAGATATTAGCTTTAAACAGAGATACGTGTATGTGGATGTTGGAGCTAGGAGTTATGGCTCTAGTATAGGAAGTTGGTTTAGGAAACAGTATCCAAAACAGAACAAAAAATTTGATGTGTATGCTATTGAAGCTGATAAAACGTTTCATGAAGAGTATAGGACTAAGAAAGGGGTCACTCTTTTGCCTTATGCAGCATGGGTTAGGAACGAGACTTTGTTTTTCGAGATTACCAGAGATCCCAGTAAGAGAATTACAGGAAAAAGGAAAGGATTTGGTAGGATTCAGCCTGTGCAGTCATCAGCGAGTTATATGGGAGACATTGATAAGATTCACGGCTTTGATTTTGCTAATTGGTTAAGAAGCACGGTTTCGGAAAGAGATTTCGTGGTGATGAAGATGGATGTAGAAGGAACTGAGTTTCATTTGATTCCAAGATTGATTGAAACAGGAGATATCTGTTTGATTGATGAGATTTTTCTTGAGTGTCACTATAATAAATGGCAAAGATGTTGTCCAGGTCAGAGGAGCGTAAAGCATCCCAAGACGTACACAGAGTGCTTGAACCTGTTTACGTCTCTCAGAAAAAGTGGAGTACTTGTACATCAATGGTGGTGATGAGTAATCTGCTTTCTGTAGGATTCATTGTATCGTTATATTCCGGTAAAGTTTTGGTTTCTTTTCTCAGGAAAGTTGTATAAAACTTCTTATTCTTTTTCTTATACTCTTTTTCATTATACATCATTACATCAATGTGACAACTTTAATGAAAATATCCAATTTTCTTCGTAGGTCCCTCATTGGCTTTTACTTGTTCAACTCCCTACTTTGTAATCTTAAGACCTATTCTGTATGTGTCAGGTGATAATAGAATTTGCAATTAAGGATTCTTAATCCTTTGGTGGGATGTCGTGTAGAATGTAGATCCAGGACAGAATGGAAGTTAGTTGAACCATGGTGATTGGTTCACTGATTCTGATATCCAACATACAAGCTGCAATGCTGCTGATTGTTTCATGATGATGTCATGAGACAGGAACCAGTGGTTATTTCATTGCTATAATGCAATGCTGCTGATTATTTCTGCATGAAGGGATTATCAGGATTCAGATTGTTCAAGAACTTCCAATTTATTTTTGTGTAAAATCTTTTGGACCATAAAGTATATGGGTATGACAGCCATCATGAGTTGCTTCAGATATGGGAAGCTATACAGTTTTATGCCATACTATTCTTTTCCTGGAAACATAAGAATGTTTGAAAGGTTGTTCCAAATATTGTTTTGTTATTGTTTTATTGACGTTTCCGTCTCAACATCTTCTCTGCGGGGTACATCCGAATCTTTCAGTTTTACACCTTCACTTTGGAATATGCTGAGGCTGAGTTTTTATTGGAGATGTTTGGAGGAAGTGAGGTACCCTGGCTCTAGACCATTGTAACAAAAGGATTTTACATATTTTTGCCTTGTATATTGGGTGGAAAATGTTAAATAACTGGACAATAAAAGTTTCCTTCTCTCGTGGTTGAAGGGGTCAACCTAAAGAACCACAATCATTCGAGACTCTTAAAATTTGCATTCCAAAAAGATCATATTGACGACATAATCAGGATCCAGGAATGTTAATAAGAAATATTTTTTTACTTATATTAAATGGTTTTGGACGCAGAGATAAGACAGCTGTCTGGCCCCAGGGTCCTATTTTTGTTGTTAATACTTAAAAAAAATAGTGATTGCTCCTCCTGGAATACGGGTTGTCCCTCCCGAAATATGAGCAGGTCTTTTTTTCTATTTTTTGCCTGGCTAACTGTCTCTCTCTCCCTCTCTCTCTCTCTCTGGCTCTTTCTGTGTTTTTTTCTTCTTCCCCAGATTCTCTCAGGAGTTTGTAGCTTTTCTTTCTTCATCTCTTTCTAGTATTGCTGAACTCCAAGATAGTTGGTAGAAGATGAAGAATGTATACAAGGTTGCAGCAGCAATAGGCACAGTGGCAGGACCCTTTTGCAAAGAGTACTTGGTATGCCAAAATGTCCACATGACCACCTCCAAAGGCCTATTCTTTGGATCCAATGTTCTTGATTATTCCGCTCCCGTTCTCATGGCTCAGATTGTCTTGATTTTCTTTGCCAGCAGACTAACTTATTGCCTGTTGAAACCTCTTCGTCAAAGTCTTTTCACAGCACAAGTTGTGGTATGTTTTTCATTTCACTATATCATGCCTACTTACATTGTGTGTCTCTTCACTTATATGGTTTGATTGTAATATTTGATGACGATATATATTTCAACCAGGCTGGTATAATTATAGGTCCAACCATTCTAGGGAGTTTCTCGTCATTTATGCCAAGGTTGTTCCCTCCAGAAGGCAAAATAAATCTTCAAGTGTTTGCAAATATCGGTTTCATGTTTCACCTCTTTGTACTAGGCATACAGATGGATGCAGGCATTTTGAGAAGAGCTGGTACCCGTTCAGTGCTAATAGGTTTTATGTGCTTTGCTACGCCTTGTGCAGTTGGGGGATTGACTTTCTTTATCATAAAACATTGGATGACTTTAGATGAGACTTTAGCAGCTTCTCTTCCATTCATTGTGGCAGTGAATTCCATGACTTGCTTTCCTAATATTACAACTTTCCTCTCTGATTTGAACATTCTAAATTCGGAGCTTGGTCGTATAGTAACCTACAGTTCAATGATCAGTGATTCGTGTAGCTTGCTTTTGTCTGCCATAGTGACGACTTTAGGCGTAGCTGCACGAGACTCTAAATGGATGACAATATGGTCTCTTCTGTGGATGTTCATATTTCTGCTTTCCATTGTGTTTATTATTCGGCCATTTATAATATGGTTGACTAGGCATACCCCAGAGGGGCAACCCATGCGTGAATTTGACTTTACAGCCATTACTATGCTAGTCTTGGTTTGTGGATTGTGCACTGAGGTTCTTGGCCAGCATTCTGCCCTTGGCCCTTTTATGTTGGGTATTGCTTTACCTGATGGCCCACCGCTCGGAGTGACTCTGGTGCAGAAGTTTGATGCAATGGCAACTGGATTCTTACTGCCTGTTTTCATTGCCGTTAGTGGATTGCAAACAAACTTATTAGATGCAGTAGGAAGATATTCTCTGATCATCGAGCTCATCATCATAATCGGCTATGTGGCTAAGTTTGCAGGAACACTCTTGGCGGCACTTTTCTGTAAGGTTCCCTTGTACGATGCCATTATTCTATCTCTAATGATGTGCTGCAAAGGTGTCATTGAGATTGCTATATATAACATGTGGAAGGACAGCAAGGTATTGCTATGATATTTTCATCTTTTTTATTGTCTGTGTTTGTATGCGCTTAGATTTTCCTTTCTTTGCTAGCATTCAAGCATGTTAGAAATTCTAGCACTTGCAATCTCCAATACCTTTGTCAAAACTTAGGGTAAAAGAAGATTAATTCTAAATAGGATTTTCTTAGCACAAGACTTTAGGATTCATGAAGTATGAGGTGGCTAGCAGCTGTTAGGGATAGCCAAAGAGGGTGTTGAAATCAGATAAAGGTCATTTTAATGAACATGCTTAGTGTCTAAGGACCGTTCTATTCTACGATTTGTTACATGTTAATATAATTATGTACAGATCCTAGATGATCGGTCATTCTCCCTTTTATTGTTGACAATGTTGGTGGTATTGGTGATCCTTAGACCGACCATACAATTCCTTTATGACCCATCAAGTAGGTACACCACTGATGAGCGAAGGAGCATCGTACAATCCGAAAAGGAAAACGATATCCATCTCCGAGTTCTTGTGTGTGTTCATAATGACGATAATGTCCCCACAATAATAAACCTACTCGAGACCTTCAATCCCACAAGATTGAACCCACTTTCGGTCTTTGTACTACACCTGATGGAGCTCAATGGCCGTGCATCATCATCCGTACTTGTTTCCAATCACTATCTAAAGAAAGTCACTTCTAGTGCAATCCGATTCCGGTCAGAACAAATTGTGAATGCGTTCAAATTCTATGAGCAGCTTAGAAAAGGGAATGCCATTGTGCAGCACTTCACAGCTATCGCACCACATGCAAGCATGCACAATGATGTATGTACTCTTGCACTCGATAAGAGAACCAGCATCGTGATTGTCCCTTTTCACAAGCAATGGGCAATTCATAAATCAGGGAGATCTTCTAATTCCTCCATTAGGACAGTCAACTGCAATGTACTTAAGAAGGCTCCTTGTTCTGTTGGAATCCTTATAGACAGAAGCCATATAAGAGGTAATCGATCTATTGTAACTGGTCATACTCCATATCATATTGCCTTGTTCTACTTTGGAGGTTCTGATGATTGGGAAGCACTTGCATTTGGCAGACGTATGGCTGAACATCCGAATATTAGACTCTCAGTGGTTTGGTTTAAGCATGCAACTAAAGACAGATTGAGGGAAACAGGTATAGATGACACAATGATAGACGAATTCAGGGAAAATGAGGAAAAGAAGGATAAAAACAGGTGTATAGAGAAAGTTGTGGTAGATGGAGAAGAAACCACACAGGTAATTCGTGCCTTTGAGGATATATGTGATTTAGTGATAGTAGGAAGGCACCATAGTCCAAATTTACCATCTCTATCAGGCCTAACTATGGAATGGAGTGAGTGCCCTGAGCTTGGAGTTATCGGGGACATGTTAGCTTCTTCAGATTTTCAGTTTTCGGTCTTAGTAGTGCAGCAACAACCGCAAGGAGCAGAGCTGTATAGCATCCCCAGCCTACCAATCTCAGGCAGGCTATCTGTGGATTCAAGGGCAGCTGCTGATAGCTCTACTGATGAAAATAGGTAGAGAGCATACAAATAGGTAGCTTGTGCCTTGGAAATTTGTATATAAATTTGGCGTATTAAAGAAATATTTGATCTTAAATTAAGACCAAAAAAGACTTCTGGTTCAATTCAAGTGCTGATTACACTTCTATTCTTAAGGGGTGATGGGTATTTGAGAAAAATTTAAGACTTGGGCTTTTTTTAATGTTAATAATGGGAGTGGAAAGAGGGAATCCATGTGACGAATGAATACTGAATTATAAGATATAAACTTACAAATTTTGCCAGCTATTATTCTTTTCATTTTGTATAGAGAAGAATTGTCGTTACATGATGTACTCTGTATTTTTTTTTGTTAAACATGATAGTAAACAAATCAATCATCTCTCTCTCTCTCTCTCTCTCTCTCTCTCTCTCTCTCTCTCAAACACAGGAATGGAAGCTTGATTTCGTTCAAAGCCCCTGTTTTTGTGGCTCTGTCTTCTCTTCAGCTCTTATATTCAGGCAATAGGTGACTAAGTATTTATTCATTCATGCCAAGAAAAGAAAACTGATTAATCCACAGAAAGATAAAATAAGAAAACCAATATAACATCTTTACTTGCCATTTCCAGGATGTGGATATAAGAAGAGAACTAATTCTCTCAGTTCTTGAGCTAATGAATGATTATGGATTTCCGAATCTGCCGTTAAATGAAGATTGAATGAACAAAATAGCAGAATTTTATCCACACAAAAAAGCAACAATGTATCTTCAACTTCATATTGTATACTTTTTTTTGTTATTGTATATCCAATCAGATACTATAAGTCTTCAGAGATGCTACGAAGATGCGGCCGCCAATCCTCAACACGGCCGCTCCGCCGATCACGTCGCGAAGATTTCTTTTCCGAGACAATATCAGTTGAGTATGGATTACTACTACTTGAACTGCAATGTGTGTTCTTCTTGGAGTACTTCTTAAGGTTATTTCTGACTTTTTCCATCTCGGGCACCGAAGAAGCCGGAATCAAGAAATATATAGTGCCTCTTTTGAGGTCGGATTCCGGTGAGACTATTAAAATCCGTCTAACAACACCTTGAGAGCATGGTTTGCTCAAGACATGATCTGGGTTGGCTTTAAGGATCTCACCTGCCTTCATTGGATGTGTAATTTCTTCTACAAGACCATTTAAATGGACTACTCGGATTAAGTCAAGTGCTCCACAGGGAAGTACACAAGCCAAACAGCACCTTAGGCTATTACCCATCTTTGTTTGTTGAATTTAGAGAGAGAATTTTTTTTTTCTCGGAAAGTGTTGGGAATGAATGACGGAAAGTGGGGATTTGAGTTTGATATATAGGAATTACAAGTACATATAAGAACAAAAATGAAATGATGTATAATGGTATTAAAATATTGGATAAAAAGACGAAAATGCCCTTTTCTTCTACGTGATTGTTACTTAAGCCGCCTTGCTATGCTACAATAACAAAGATCTCTAACTCCAATCAAGTTAATTTGAGGTTAAGCCTCTAATTATTAACAAAATAATTAAAATAATTAATCGTCGAGTGGCTTTTGAAAAGTCTCGGTATATATTTTTAGTTCCCTATGACATGAATTTAGTAGTCACTAATTAATTTAATTCAAACCGTGACACTTTTCCCCACAAATATTCACAGAAAAGATTATTAATTAAAATAGTTGTTAATAAAACGTGATTTGATTAGTTGAAAATTGATGAGCAAATTATATTTTCGTACAAATATATGTAGTTTATTTCCTCAAACAAAATTAAAGTCGGATGTCTTTCCTTCTTTTCCTATAACTAGTACATGCAATTTATATCCAAGAATAATAGGTAGTTATGATCTTTAAAAAAATAGATAGTTATGAGAGTATTTAAAAGAATCTACATTCTTATAAAAATACATTATTTAACTAGAATTAAATATACTTTTTACTTTCAAACTTGTCAAACTATCACCAACTTATCTCTTAAACCTTATATACATATAAAAAAAATATTATCATCTGCTCCATAAACTACTCAAAAGTTTCATGTTAAAAATTATGTCTCACTCCTTTCATAATCCTAAGTTATCGTTCATCGTTGCAATTATGATAAAAAAGAATATGATGTGTTTTAGCCTGAATGAAAAAAATATAATATGTGAAAATAGTAAGGGTGCATGAAATTGACTAGACAGTAACATTTTAGGTGGCTTTGAAACATAATGTTCAGAAAGAAAATTTTAAATAGTTTTGGAAACGATTTACAATTTTTCAAAGTTTAACAGGTGAAGTTTAAGTTAGGGATAGAATGAGAGACAAAAATGTATCTAACTTATTTACTTAATATCAAATTGAGACACAACATGGTACAAAGACGGGTGATCGTCAACATAGACATTGGATGATAAACGACAGAATATATTATTGATTTGACTTTTATAATAATAGTAGCCGCAGTGTGCAGCTAATTGGCTCACACTCATATCTTATTGGCTAAATTATTGCATTCATTTGCTTTCCACAAAACTCCAAATAAACACTGTTCAGGGTTATTTCTCTAATTCAGTTTGGCACCCTGGAATTCAGGTCTACCGGATATCCTCATTCCTAGGTGGCTATAAATTATAATACTAATAATTTGTACTTGTGCAGTGAAACTTTATTTTTTTCATTATTGGAGTCCCTTATTATAATGCTAGGACACTATTTTTATTTATTATTATCTTTTATTTTGAGTTTTAGTTTTAATTTATTTAATTTAAGGTGTATTTATTAGTGTTTATCAGCCGAAGTATTTTTTTATATATTGAAAGAATATTATCTTAGTTCGGAATGATCTCATATACATGTTTTTAAGAAACATTTGTATATATTTTAAAACATAATCATGTTCATTTAGAAGTATTTTAAAAAATATTAGAGCATAAATTTCTTGTAGAAGTATTTTTAGATACAAAAAATATATTTTAAAAAACAACGTTTGTTGAATAATGCGCAGCCGTGATTGTTTAGCATTTCAAAGTCTACATCACCCTTAGTTAATTTTTTTTACTAATTATCATGATTTTATCAATTATTTTTGGTTTTTTTTGTTAAAAATTAGATGACAAACATTTTATTAAGAGCGTAATGAAGTACAATTTAATCGAAAAGTCTAATGAAATATAAAAAATCGAAAAATTATATAGTTAAATGTAACAACACCTATTAGTATTTTATTATTATGTTGATCAAATATGTTATATACTAATGTTAAATTTAGCAAAATAGAATAAATTATTAAAATAAAATTTCAACCCAACGAGTATCTATCATCTCTGCCTGCTTCCACACGTTCTAGCCAATGGTTTTCTATGTAAAATTTAAAATTATTTAACGGTGTTTAGTTCTAATGAATAAACTAATATTTACCACGCATACTATATATTGTTCTACTAATAATATATTTGTAAATTGTGTGTATGAAATTTCGATGCCGAATTTCTAAATGAAAATGTTTAGTAGATGTTTTATACTTAATAATTTTTCTTTTACAAATAATCATGCCTGTTTGACTGAATTTTGTGTGTAATAAATATGTATAATATTTCGGGTATGTTTACTTACTGAATTTTGATTACAAATCTTACATGTTTGGATTTGTAATCTAAATCCAACGTTTATTAAAAAATGTTTAAAAATTTGTATGAAATCCACCACATTATTGGATTTGAAATATAAGTTTTTATGGATTTCTAATCTATAATATATATAAAAGTGTCAAAATTGGATAAACAATTTTAGACCATATTATCTATATGATTTTTTACGAATGCTCGATTGCCCTTCTTAATGACATAATAATGTGAGTTTAATTGGCTATTTATCTACATATTTTGTACATCTACCCAATTCCATTTTTTCTTTTTAAAATCTACCATACTAAATTTATTAATTAAAATATACCAAGAGATGAAATATTTATTTTGACAAATCGATCTAACTATTATTCTTCTATTTAAAAAAAGATAAAAAAATACACTTGGCATGGTACCTACGAAAATATAATGGATATGAACGTTTGTTTTATATTTGTTATAAAATATTTATTGTACCTATCAACGTCCACGCATTTCTGTTGGTTAAGATATGCAAATGTATGAACATATGCATCTACATAACTGATAAAGATAATGTAGATTTAAAAGTTGATTTAAGTTCTAAACATTTAAATCACACTACCTACACATTTAGATATTTTTTTATAAGATTAGAAATATCACTACAAAACATGATAAAGATAATGACGGAATCTTACATGGGAGGTCACGTACACTTACACGGCTATGATCGTTCAACATGTTATCTTAACATCAATTTTTTAGTAATGGGAAGTAGCCATTACTCTTTTTCTTAAGATAACAGGAAGAACCGTTATCTTATCCGGAACAATAGCGGTTTATCCGATTACAATCACGTTCAATGAATTTACTCTTACATAATAAACCACTATAATTCATAAATAAAATTTATTATTTTTTCGAATGAAGTTTTAACATATTTAACTAATATAAATAATCAGAAGCTGTCATCATCAATATTTATCTTATTTATAATTAATTCAAAATTTCATCATAAGAGGGCGCATAATGAAGCTATATTAACTTCTTATAAAACAAAAAAAATTTGCATTTTTCTATCAACATTTAAATTCTTTCATAATTTTGACTTTGATTAAGACAAAATTTCATGGTAGTTGGTACTCGAATAGTTAGCTCAACCATGATTTCTGATGATTAAGTAGAAAAATGTCAGGTAGTGACTTACTGATAGAAGTTCAAATAACACTTAAATGTAACTTTACGTCATCATCTTGTTTTAGAGGTTATACTGTTTCATTTACAAATTTACATATATATGATTTATTAGAGTATAGAAATTCATCAAACAATCAATTATAAGTATTGATTTATTGGTTGTTAAATATTAGTTATATTTATTATTTAAATGTATTTGATATGATATTATGGATATTTAATAATTTTAAACTCAAACGTGTTCTTAAAATATTATTCCACACATGCAACGCACGTGGTAATTTATTTATAAGATTTAATGTGCAAAGTAAAAAATATTCATTTTAATTCATCACTTAAACCAATAATTTATTAGTCGAAAGATATTATAGTAAATTTATTTAATCTAACATAATCTAAATATCTAATCTAACATAGTAGTTTATATTAAATACAATATTATAAATCTTAAATTTAATATCTAAATTATCAATCCAAAAATTTAATAAACGTGCCTTTGGGCAGTAAACGAATTAACTAAGTATGAGTGTTGACCGTGGAGTACTCAAACTTAAAAAAAAAACTGTGACAAGTGAGTGCGAGACGCGAGTTAACTAAGTACGAGTGTAGAGTAAAACTTTAAGGCAAGATATTTCACCAATCGAGGTAAAAGAAACTATTATTTACTAAAAGCAAATTGAAAAGGTCCGCAATTTATTTGATTACTATATGTTTAGTTACTTAATTTTTTCTATTGGTTCTTTGAAAAGAAATGCTCTCGATTTGTAGTTATCCACATTTAAGGAAGGAAGCTTCGTAGCACGGAAGGTCGTAGGCACCGACTTAATTAATTAAGTACATTAATCTTAAACATGAATTTTAAATTAATTAACTAGAACTTATATGGTAGTGTACCATATATCTAATTAAGGAATGCACGCGGCTTTGCTATAAGATTCTTAACTAATCTATGAATATTAATTAATTCAAGATTTAATTAAGGAGAACTGTGAAGCTATCCAACAACTTAACAACGTGCATATGAGTCTGTCTTCCCATAAAAGCCAAGATGATAGCCTAATTTAATTCTTTGCCAACTATTAATTAATATCTAATAAAAATTTGATGTTTTCCTCGTTCTATACTTTCTACCTTTTCTCTTTCGATTTGTTATCACTTGAATATACTTGAGTTCAATTACACAAGTTGTGATGGAATTGTCGAGGGTCCATAAATATTATGGATTTATCTCACATAAGGACGTACAAGACTCAATTTCTATATAAAAATCATTTACAAGCCCAGATCAATTCATTTGAAGCTCTAACAGCATAAAGTCATACTGACCGAGTCTTATATAAGACAACATAAAGTCATATTATGGCTGAGTCTTATATGAGACGATATAAGGTCATATTCAGGTCGAGTCTTATATGAAATAACATTAATGTCATATTATGACAAAATCTTATATGAGAGGATGTCAGGTCATATTCTGGTAGAGTCTGATACGAGACGACATAAGGTCATATTATGACTGAGTCTTGTACGAGACAACATAAGATCAATAATTTGGCTGAGTCATATAAGAGATAGCTTAAGGTCATAATATAACCAAGTTTCATATGAGTTATATACGAGGCAACGTATGGACACAATAAGGCCAACTCAACATAAGGTCGTATTCAGTCTCAGATTTAACAAAAAAAAGATAAAACAATGATAATACCGAATTACATACGGTAGTGTCTCAAGATCAATATAATCTCAAGCAAGAGAAAGATGATATAAAGACTTTTCATATTACATGAGATAAAACTCATTTTTAGATTCAATAAATATCAAGACCATTCATAATCATTAATTAATGAAAATTCCTTTCATTTTCCTTAATTAATACGAAGCCTTTTCGTATACATACATTGATATGGAGCTATCTATATACATATAGAAAACTCTTAGATTAGGTATCACATTCTAAACATTGATATTTTCTAACTCCTAGCGTTTCTTCACTTCGTTGACTTGAGCGACAGAGTATATTAAGTTAGTCACCACACAAGTATCAAGCTAATACCTTCATGTTCCTTATTTTCTTTGCGCTCACCAGACAATACTCAAGCGATGCATGAGAATATCTTCGACAATTGATTTTTAACATCTACAATAATTAAAAAAAATATTATTAAAATATAAAAACATGTGCTCGATGCCAGTCTATTGATTGGACAATTTTAGGTCTACTTGCTACTACTTTGTCAAGTGAATGAAGAGAAATTGTAATTGAATGGTACATACAATCAGATTTGCCTCTAAAATTAAATAACCCGTGAATGAGAATTGCTTGAAAGTTTCTGGTAGTTCATAGGGAAAACATTATTTAGGACATGGTATGTGTCGTCGTGCTGAGATAAAATCACGTAAGCGAGGGTAGAGTTAAGTGATCCCATTCAAAAAATATTAAATTTTAGTAGGGATTTTATTTTAATTTTAAAATTTTTTTACCCTATTAATTTTTAATTGTGACCTAACTAAGTTTCTTAAGTTTTAGCCTTTTACTTTTACTTTTAGCCCTAATTTTTTTAACCCCCTCAACTAAAATCTCAATATCTCTAAAAATATCCAAATTTCCTAAAATCTCTAAATTTCCCCCAGAACTCACCCCTCCTCCATGAGCCCGAACCCCGAGTGATCGAGACTTCGACGAAGCCCTACGACGTCGATGAGCTACTGTGAGTCTGCGACAACGGCCGATGAGAAGTGGAGGACTACGATGATCGAGATCTCTTTCTCTCTGTTACCGTCTCTCTCTATGTTATTGTCCCTATCTCTCTATTACTGTCTTTCTCTATCTATCTATGTTACTCTCTCTCTCTCTCTCTCTCTCTCTCTCTCTCTCTCTTTCGAGGCTTAGAGCTTCGACTTTGGATTTCAGTGAAACTAGGAGACTCGGTGAGGGAGAGGGTTAGAGATTTGGTTCTCGATTTTGATGATTTGAGACTTAGATTTTTATGTTTTATTTGAATTGCATCTTGTTAGTTGTTTTGTTTGAATTGAGCTTCATACTCAAAATTGCATCTTCTTAATTGTTTGATTATTTTACATATGCAAGTTGCAAGTATGCAACTAGCTTGGCAATTTTCCTGACGCATTACCATCTATGAAAAATTTATTAGGAACCTAATTTGTGGTTGAATGTTTATTAGAAATTTGATTTGTGCTAAAATGGAAATTTTTTTCAAAAGATAAAATGGAAATTTTTTCAAAAGAAAATAAAGAGAATCGGTTGATTCACATTCACAACTTTCTTCAAGTCTAAACAAAGTCGTCTTGAGGTCGAGTTGAAAAATCTATCTTCAGATCCTAGATTACATATTCGAATAATAGATTATCATCCAAATGATCAAGATGAAGTAAGAAGAGCTTATATGCAAAAGGGTCCTTGTTAACTTTTCAACCATAAGTTCCCTCAAAAATTAATGGAGGGGAGAAATTGTCGACTTAATCCAAAATATTTTAAACAATATGCCAATTGGTTGGAATATAGTACAAATAAAGATGCGTCATTTTGTTTATGTTGTTGTCTAATTGGAAAGATCAATGGAAAGCAATCAAGGGGGATTCTTTTACATACGATAGTTTCTCTGCTTGGAATAAATTTGATAGGTTGAATATTCATATTGGAACCCCTAGTACTGCTCACAATCAAGCTAGGAAGAAATACGAAGATTTGATGAAACAAGAACAACATATTAAAATCTTTATTTGTAGATAAAAATATCAAGCAAAATGAGATTATCTCATTCGCTTAGATGCGTCGATTCAATGTATAAGACATATTCTTCAGCAAGGATAACCTTTTCACGACCATGGTGAATCATTTAGTTCCTTGAATAAAGGAAACTCTCGTGAACTGGTGCAGCTTATTGCTAATAATAATAAAGACATTAAACATGTTGTATTGGGAAATAGACTGAAGAATCAGAAGATGTTGGATCCTAACATTCAGAAAGATATTGTAAATGCAACTACTATAAAAACAATCAAAGTTATCATTTTTTATCTTGATGATGATTTGTTTTGAAGTTTGGTTGATGAGTTTCATGATATGTCTGTCAAAAAACAAATGACGGTTGTTTTACATTCTGTGGATAAAAGAGGGTGCATAGTTGAACAATTTATTGATATTTTCAATGTAGCTAGTACTACTACTTTTTCACTAAAAGCAGCCATTGAGTCCTTACTTTCTACACATGGGTTGAGTTTATCGAGAATACGTGGACAAGGTTATGATGGAGCTAGTAATATGCGAGGTGAAATCAATGATTTCAAATTTTTAATTTTGAAGGAGAATGAATCTGCATATTGCCTTACACATCAGCTTCAGTGGGCATTTGTTGTGACTGTAGAAAAACATATCAGTGTTTCTACGTTTTTTACATTTGTGGGTAAGTTAGTGAACATTGTTGGAGCATCTTGTAAGCTTCAATATATTCTTCGAGAGAAATAAGCTTCAAAAGTTTTAGAAGCATTAAAAAAAGGTGAAATCCAAATTGGGCAAGGCTTGAACTAAGAAACTAGTCTCCAACGGGCTGGGGATAAACGTTGGAGATCCCATTATCATTCACTTATTAATGTGATTTTATGTTTTTCTCTATAGTTTATGTGGTAGAGTTTGTGACTGATGAAATAGTAGAGGAAGACATCAAAGATTTCAAGCATGTACTTTCATGGATTTAATTCAAACTATTGATTTTTCCATCACCATTTACTTGATGAAAATAATGTTGAGATTCGTAAATGAGTTATCTCAGGCCTTACAAAGAAAAGATCAAGATATTATAAACGCCATGACACGAGTTAGGGTGGTAAAATAATGATTGTAGATGGTGAGGAATGACGACAGTGAGTTTTATTAAGTAAAGTTGTGGTATTTTTTGACAAACATGGTATCTTGGTGTCAAATATGGATGAATGGTATGTGGTTCCAGGAAGATCACGACGTAAAGCCCCTCAAATTGAGGTTACATATAAGAACTATTATCGGGTTGAGTTATTTTACAATGTCATTGATTTGCAACTTCATGAACTTAATCAATGTTTCAATGAAGTGAGTACTAAGTTGCTTCTCAGTATGTCTTGTTTGAATGAGATTCAATTCATTCTCTACTTTTGGAAAACAAAAGTTGCTCTGTCTTGCTCACCTATCTCCATATGATTTTACTCCAACAAATCTCTTGAAACTTGATGACCAACTTGAGCTTTATGTTATTGATATGGGCACGAGCCCTGAATGTACGAAAATGAAAAGAATTGGTGATCTTGCTAGAAAGTTAGTAGAGACGAAGAGAAATGTTGTGTATCCATTGATCTATCTACTAGTAAAACTAGCATTGATATTGCTAATTGCAACTTGCCTCGGTAGAAAGAGTATTTTCTGCAATGAAGTTCATAAAAAATCGATGGCGTAATCGGATGATAGATCAATGGATGAATGGTTGCTTGGTTACCAACATTGAACATGATGTATTTGATATGTATTTGATACTATTGAGAATGAAACAATCATACAACGGTTTCAAAATATGAAAAGTCGTCTAGTACAGTTGTAATTTTGGGATTTTCATGACGATTGTAAACTTAAATTATAATGAAAAGTTGTCAAATGTAATTTTAAATGTTGGTATTTTTCTTTCTCTCTCATACATATTTGTGTATATGCATATATATTGTAATAATATAAAATATACCGTAACAGGAATAAGAAGAGCGAAACCAATAATAACCGCACTGAAATCGAGTCCTGACTTCACCAGTATTGCCCAGGTACTTTTATTCTATCATATTAGTAAATCCATATTTGCTCTTCCATGTTCCGTACCTAGAAGTATTATCCATAAATTAAATGCTTTCATTTATTTTAAAATTTTGAAGTGGGTTATATATTGTCTCTAGGTACAGTGTGATTAGTTAAGAAGATTGACATCTTTTTCGTACAGTTTGAGCCAAAGATGCATGTTTTATTGAAGCTGGCCTTTTAAACCTGAATTCCATGATGCCTGTCTTTTCCCATCCGATTCATTGTATCCTATTACTCCTAACTAGTCCATCTCATTTAAAATGTTGCAAGGAATCTAAGCAAATCTTATCTAGTTTCGTACCCTATTTATTTTCGGGAAAATTCTTCAGATTCCCAAAGTTGCATGTTCTTAATTTCTTTAATTGATTTAATTAAATCCCATATATAATTATATAAGTTATCCTCAAAGACTGAGCCAAAGAAAGCATCTGGAAAAACTATATGAACAAATTGTAAAGTAGCTCTCTTTTATATAATTCATCAATAAAGTTATGCGATAATGAGTTTTATCTAAAGCGTGTATGATTCGGCTTCTCTGAACCTTCTAAATCATGGCTGTTTGGTAAGACCACATACCAATATATCATGCCCCGGTTCACTCTAACAGAAAAAATATATATAATTTATATTATCGACATCTTTCTTTCTTATCGACCCATTTTAAGAATATGTGGTACCTAGCTATCAGCAAATATAGTTTTAGCACGATTTTTCTTTCTTTTTCTTTTTTAATTGCAAAGTACTTTTGTTATTTATCATGGCCAAAATATTTTCTAGAAAGTGAATAAATTACGTGGCTTTTCGCTTTTACAAACAAGTTATCCAATTTAAAGCATCTAAATTTTGAGTACAGTCGAGTGTACACCAAAAGAAAATGACATAGTTGAGGACTATTTAATAATTAATCTATATATGTGATTCATTTCCATATGCATCCAGGGGTGTTCTCAAAAAATAAATATAATGTTATTGAATATTAATTTGACATGCCTTGAAATCTTGAATACATTTTTGGATTGGAAGAAAAAATCTTGAGTAGATGTAAATGATATATACTTCTCTGGTTGATTTTTTCCCTGGGTTCATGCTAATGTATTTTTTTAGTAGTCTGAGTCTTCCATAACTCAATCACGTCGATCGTTTATTGCAACCACCTCTTTTTGTACATTGTTTTTACTCTTTTGCTTCATGTTTCTGGACATGACGACAATAGGATTTTCAAGTTCCAACCCCCGAGTTAGTTTAATAAATTATTTATGATAAAAAAGGGCTAGGTAAACGGTATCAGATCTCAATGAAATACGTATCAAGCTATTATGGAAGATGCATGCTACTTGTCTATAGGTCCGAGGATGTACATAAGCATCCTCATGATATTCAAGAGATCAGCCCATAAACAAGGGAGCAAGAAATTTAATCACGGGAGGTCACTTTCGTTTACAACATTATATTTTTATAATATAATTTTCACGGCGTATTTTTTTTACGGCTTTTGGGCGATAATTTTATTTTTACAAAATTCATTTATTTTTGCAAACTATTGTGAAGCAAAATCACAATTATGCATAATGCAATTATGCAGAAATGTGAGAGAGAGATTGAAGGTTAAATCAATCTCTTCATTAACCTTTACAAGATACATTAAAAGTCATTAAATAGACAAGATAAGCACGAGAGAAATAACTAAATAGACTAACAACCTAAGCCAACTGATATCAACCATATGCTAACAGAAAGCAGTAAGCTAACAAACTATAAATACTATTAACCTATGGCTGAAGATTATTAAAGCTGAGTAAAAGAGGGTAACACAGTAAGTAATCTATCATCCCCTCAAATTGATGCATCAGTTTGGACTTACGAGATGAAAACTGAGGAGAAGAAAGGGCTTTAGTAAACATATCAGCCAACACTGGTCTTGAGAACATATGTAGCTCACAATGATGTCTTTCCTAGCAACTTTCTCATGAACAAAATGATAGTCAATCTCAATGTGCTTGGTGCATGCGTAAAAAATAGGATTGAAAGCTAAAGATATGGCTGAAACACTATCACACCAGAGTTGATGAAGAGAAGGAAGACCTATATGCATGTCTTTGAGATCTATTTGATCCAGCATAATTCTATAGTAGTATTAGCTAGATATCTATATTCGACTTGAGTAGTGGATCTGACAACCGTGGCTTGCTTCTTCGCATACCATGAAATAGGATTAGAGCCAAGAAATATGATAAATCCAGAAGTAGACCTCCAGTCACAAGTGTCCCTTGCCCAATCCGCATCACATAATGCATTTAGGCATAGAGATCCTTTGATGAACTTAATTCCATGAGTTGAAGTACCTTTAAGATACCTGAAGATTTTCTCAATAGAGAGATGAACATTAAGTAGGTGAGTGTATAAACTGACAAACCTTGTTTACAACAAATGTTATGTCAGGTCGAGTGAAAGTGAGGTATTGGAGACCTCCCACAAGAGTTCTATAAAGAGCAACATCATCTAGAGGTTGAGTAGTAGAATCATATAGATTTGTTTTAGGAGATAAAGATGTCTTGCATGGCTTAACCTTGGATAAACCTGCCTTTTGTAAGAACTAGAATGCGAGTAGGAGTATGTTAAATTTGCAAATAAAGGAAATATTGAGCTGCACCAAGATTTGTCATCTCAAATTTAGAACATAACTAAGTAGTCAAGGATTGAATATATACTGAATTATTCCCTGTCAAGATGATGTAATCTACATATAGTAAAAGGTAAGACACATATTCAGTAGAAACACAAATAAAGAGATAGAAGATTAGCAGTGGATACAACAAATCCTAGAGTCAACATGTGGGATGTAAATCTCTCAAACCAAGCCTTTAGTGATTGTTTGAGACCATATATAGACTTGTGTAGCTTACACACATAATGAGGAATGGTTGGATCTGTGAAACCAGAAGGCTATGACATGTAGACCTCCTCTTGTAGCTCATCATGTAGAAAAATATTTTTAACATCTAATTGGTGAAGATGTCAATTGATTGTTGCAGCTAAAGAGAGAATCAACCTTACAGTAGTTGATTTAACAACATGGCTAAACGTTTTCGCATAATCCAAACCAGATTGCTGGTGAAAACCCTTAGCCACTAATTTGGCTTTATTATACCTTAATAGATCCATCAGGATTATGTTTTAATTTTAATATCCATTTACAACCAACAACATTCTTATTTTGAGTAAGAGGAGTTAGTGATCAGGTTCCATGATGTTGAAGAGTAGTAAACTCTTTTGCCATAGCTTGTCTCCAATGTAGAGATTTATTAGCAATAATGAAAGAAGTAGGTTCTTTTTCAGTGGTAGTTACTGATATAGGTTGAAAAGCTATAACATAAGCTTTTCTTTTATGTATCCCAGCCTTAGACCTTATTGTCATAGGATGTTTATTGACTAAAGTATCAGAAGAGGTGACATGTACAGTAGGTGCAAGAGGCAATGCATTAGGTAGTGAATTATGCATAATAGGCAGTGAAGGGCCTGGTAAGTCAATAGAAAGACAAGAAATATGTATAAGTTGTCTGTTGGGATTGATAGAATGAGATATTTCAGGAGAAGTAGGGACATGTGTAGAGTTAGATGAAGTAAAAATAGGCAGACTAGTAGAGTAGAATGAGCATGTGGAAATGTGATAGACTGAGTAGGCACATGGAGGATAAGCAGCAATAATAGGAGGACAATAAGTAGAAGAAGTAGTATTTGCGTTACTAGAGGAAGAAATAGAAGAAGTAAGGAGATTAAGAAAGGCAAATGGATATCTATTTTCATAAAATATAACATGTTTAGAGGTGAAAATCTTATGATATGTTGGATTATAGCATAAGTACCCTTTAGAGTGTAATGTATAGCCTAAAAACACATGCTGTGAAGATTTAGTTTAGAGTTTATGATCATTATATGGTTTAAGAACAGGATAACAAGCGCATCCAAAAACTTTGAGAGTGGAATAATCGGGTACAAAACCAAATATAGCTTCAAAAAGACTGAGATGAGCTAGGTTAGCAGCAAACATGTGATTTATGTAAAAAAAATAGCAGTTTAAAATGCGTGATACTAGAATTGAAGGGGAATAAAAGCTTTTGTCAAAAGGATTAGAGCAGTTTCAATGATGTGTCTGTGTTTTCTTTCAGACACACCATTTTACTTAGGAGTATAAGGCATAAAAGTTGGTGAAAATGCCATTTGATGAGAGAAATTTAGTAAAGGATTTGCTTATGTATTCACCCCCTCCATTTGTCCTAAATATTTAATTTTGATGACAATAGATTTTGAACAAAAGGCAGAAACTTTTGAAAGATAGAGTTAACTTCTGGTTTTTGAATCATAGGGAACAACCAAGTGTATTTAATAGTATTATCAATAAAAGATACAAAATACCTAAAACCATGAAAAAATGGTGTAGGGGAAGGACCTCTATACATCACTGTGTACCAGTTCAAAATGAAAAAAAGTGCAAGAAGTAGATAGAGAAAATGGAACTTTTGTCATTTTTCTTTAAATGCAACTGGTACAAATACATGATTCAGCCGAAAAAGAAAAAGGGAATACCAGCTTTATTAAGTATGGTATTTGAAATTTTATTAGAGGGGTGACCTAATCTATCATGCCAATGAACATGAGAAACTTTGTTGCCATAGAACGCCAAAGAAGTTGAAGAATTCAAATTTCGGAAGATGCTTGGTATAAGATAGAGTCCATTCTCACTTGGATCTTTGAAGAGAATTTTACATGTTTTCTTGTCTTGAATAAAGAATGAATAACCATCAAAGGTGAAAGAGCAGTCAATGTCTAAACAACACTGATGAACAAATATGAGACTGGTGGAAATATAAGGAACACACAATAATTTATTCAAAGCGAATATATGAGTTTTAGTAAGAAGGGATCCACTACATGTATGAGTGGTGGATAAAGGGTTGTCCATTACCTACTGCAACACACTCTTTTCCATT
Source organism: Datisca glomerata (assembly GCA_003255025.1). NCBI lineage: Eukaryota > Viridiplantae > Streptophyta > Magnoliopsida > Cucurbitales > Datiscaceae > Datisca > Datisca glomerata. The sequence continues at coordinate 194,531 of QANY01002702.1, forward strand.
ATATTCTTCAGTCAAGTTTAAATGTGACAACTCAGAAGCAAGGTGGGCATTGCACCCTGTATCAGACAACCAAGTAGAGCTATTTAGTCAGGCTGTGGGAAAGTTATTTCCATTTCTGTTAAAGTGGCTGGAGGATGCCTCCCTTGATAAACATAATCCATTCTACGGTAACAGTCAAGTGCCTTATGGCCTGGCTTGTTACAAATTTGACAGGTAGGTCTGTTTGAGGAAGCAAAAGCTTTAGATAAATAAGAAAACACATTAGAATAAGAAGTATGATTTCTGTAGGGAGTTCCAGATATGAGAGGAGGTGTTGGACTTGGGGAACTGAAAGCTTGATTAGGTGAGCTTATGCTTCTTCCATTAGAAAAATTTGGTTTTCCATTGCCTCTAAAATTACCTTTGCCTATTCCTCGGGTTTGATTATTTCTATAATTGTTGGAAAAAAGAGCCATAGTTTGAACATGACTTTCATGAATCTTGTGTTGTTCATTAATGCTTTGCTCCTCAAATTTGAGTAACACATGGAGTTCCTCCAGAAAAATTGGTTCTGATATAGTTCTAATACTTGTTTTGAATGCAGCAAAGCCAAATAGCAGACCATTAAGTGTGTATAGTAATGTCTTCATCATCAATTTGCACTGAGCAGCGGAAATCTTATCCATAACTTTTTTAATCCGTTGAATGTAGGTGTCGATATCTTTAGTCTCTTTCTTTGTGATGGATTAGAGATCTCACTTGAGCTTCAGTATGTTGGATCTAGTGAGAGATGGGAATCTCCCTTCAAGAATTAACCACACTTCTCTGGAAGTGCTCGAACCAACAATAGATGATAATACCGAGGGTGAAAGAGTTGCATTAATAAGAGTTACTAATGTCCGGTCTTGTGAAATCCAAGTCTTAAAATTTGGATCAACATTACTGGTCTTTTCTCCTCTGTCATTGGCAAAAAAAAACATTTTGGACAAGGTGTTGAGCCATCCACAAAGCCAAAAAGATTGTGAGCTTTGAGTATAGAAGATATCATATATCTCCAAAGGACATAATTGCTAGCATCAAGCCTGATAGAAATCAAGTTACAAATATTTGCAAGAATAAAAGTGGATGAAGAAGAAGAAGAAGATGTAGACAAAGAAGAAGAAGCTGAGTTATCCATTGAAGACGTGTCTAAGATGGCTTTGATAATTATGTAGAATGCAATTATACTAAAATGTGAGAGACAAAGAGAGAGAGAGATTGAAGATTAAAGTAATCTCTTCATTAACCTTTACAAGATACATTAAATGCCATTAAATAGGCAAGAGAAGCATGAGAGATATAACTAAACAGACTAACAACCTAAGCCAATTAGTATCAACCATAAGCTAACAGAAAAGAGTAGGCTAACAATCTAGAAAGACTGTTAACCTAAAACTGAAAATTACTAAAGCTGAGTAAAAGAGAGTAACATAGGATGTAATCTATCATCAATATGTTATGGAAGAATCATCTGAGCTGTTAGATGCATGCTACTTGTCTACAGGTTTGAGGTTGTACATAAGCATCCTCATGATATTCAAGAGATCAACCCATAAATAGGGGAGCCAGAAATTTAGTCCAAGGGGGTCACTTTCTTTTACAACATTATATTTTTGATATATATTTACAATATATTTTTCACAGCGTCTTTTTTACGGTTTTGATGTATCTTGTATTGGTGATGTGGCATTTGGAAATGATGAGTATGTTCATGATGGCACTATGGATGATTGTTGATATGGCAGAGAAACATTGTGAAACTTATTTGTTAGTTGATCGTACTTTTACTAATCTTGAAACACAACTATTTATTTGGATAGTCTAATAAGAGATAGTGATATATCGTTCTTGAATCAACTCTGAATGGATAGAAGAACCTTTTGTATATCACGCGAATTACTTCATAATAATAGAAGAGTGAAAAAGGATGGCTTGGTTACTTTGGAGAAGCAAGTGTGCATATTCTTGCATATACTTGCCCATCATGTAAAGATTCATATAATAGGTAATAGATTCAAACGTTCAGAGGAGACCATAAGTAGGTATTTCAATTTTGTATTACATGGAGTTATACGACTACAAGGTTGTCTACTTGAAGTAGCAACTCTAGTGCAAACAAATTGCAATGATGAGAGATGTAAATGGTTTAAGGTATACATTATTTTAAGTTTTCTTCATGAAAGTTCTAAATTGTTTTTAATAATGAAAATAATAATTAGAGTGTTAGTATCTTATAAGAATTGTTTGGGAGCCTTAGATGATACTTACATTGATGTTCGATTTGTCGAAAGTGAGAAGCCGAGGATTGAACAAGAAAGGGAGCAATTGCCACAAATATATTGGGCGTTTATATTTGTACTACCAGGATGTGATTGATCTGCTTATGACTATAGAGTACATCGAGATGCGCTTAGTCCCTACAGGTAAGATATGATGGGTTATATCTTATGAAGTCCATCTATAGGTCTGATGCTGAATTGTGAGGGAATCCTTGTACTATTTAGAGAGACGCTTTATCATCTATCAGGGTGAAGAAATGGGCGTACACCTTTAAATCATGAAGAACTATTTAACATGAAGCATGCAGCTGCAAGAAATGTTATTGAATGATGTTTTGGTTTGATTAAGATATGATGAGATATCTTAAAAATTCCATCTTTCTATCCTATAAAAACTCAATGTCACATTATTATCGCTTGTTGTCTTTTACATAATCTGATTAGGACAGGAATGTCAATAGACCCAATGGAATTTGAGCTAGATAAAGTAAATGATGGTCTGACGGATTGGGAGGAGATTGATACTATTGAGACAATAGAATCGTCTAATCAATGGAGTGCATGGAAGAATAATTTAGGTATGTAGACGTATAATGAAATGAGAAGAAGCTGAGTGATTAAGATAGACTTTCTCTTATTTCATTTTTAGGATTTGGACTTGTCATATTCATTTATTGTTAAATTTAGAATTGGGTTATACCTTATTGTTGTATTTGGAGTTTTCATATACTTTATCGTTGGATTTGGACCTGTTATGTTTTAATTGTTGGATTTGGAGTTGCCATATAATTCTACTGTTGGATTAAGAGTTACCATATATTTTATTGTTAGATTTGGACTTGTCATATATTTTAATTGTTGAATGAAATATTTCATATTTGTCTTGTGATATTTGTCTTTATTATTGATTGAGATATATTTTGTTAGAAATGGATGGGGATAACAACCAAAATATTGATGAGACTAAAAGAAAATCAGTAGGCGTTCTTAGACCAAAATAGAGGAAGATGCATTGTTGGACATACTTGATGAAGTAGTTGCACTACAACAAAAAAAAAGACTACGACAACGGCCAAAAAACGTTATCATAGAGTTTTGATAGCGTTTTCAAAAGCGCTATATATACCAACATTATTAAAAGTTCGTTATCTATGATAGCATTTTTTAAACGCTATAAAAAGTCTTTCATTGCATTTTGAAAATGATGTAGTAGGCTTTTTATAGCGATTTATAAATGACATCGTAAGCCTTTTAATCCCTTTTATAAATGCTATCGTAAGTCTTTCATAGCCTTTTATAAATGGTATCGTAGGTCTTTCATAGCATTTTTCACTACTTATTGTTTTGTTAATGTTTTTAAATACTTTTTTTCATTACTAATACTTACAATTGTATAAATATAAAAAATAAAAAAATTTCAGAAAATATCACGAAATAACAAAATCATATATCATTTTATTTAATTAGTCAAAATTGTTACATACTAATTGTTTACTAAAAATCATATCTCAAATGATAATTACATATTGATTTTTACATAGAGCAAGCAAAATTAATTCATCCAAAAAAAACTAAAATCTAGTATAAATTCACATCTTAGTACTGAAGGTGGAGGTACTCTAGGAGGTCCACTTAGTGGTTGGAGGTGGTGGCACATGTAACTGTCTTGGTGATGCTTCAGGACAAGATCAAAGTGTCGAACCAAAGCATGGATAATCCATTCAAATGAAGGAACAAGCATCTTATAACAAATAGTACAATCTAAATGATCAACAACTAAGAAATGATTTATTAGATAAGAAAGTTAAGAATTAGTAGCAGACTTATAACATTCCATGATATAGTATAGTCATTGGTGGAGAGCAACCACATTTTGATATTTAACAGCAAACCAAGTTTATTAGCATCATAACAAACTTGTGGACTTCCCTTGCTAGACATCTCAACTGGAATAGCAACCAATAATTCAGTATTTGGCTCATGATTCACAATGATTACACATAACAAATGAAGCATGTCCTAAGTTCTTACTATAACATTTCTCATCCGGGGAAGGAAGACCATAACCAGATTTTTGCAATAGTATTGAATAGAGAAGTCTATCATTGACACCATTTGTTCTAATTTTGTTCACCTATATTATATTGACAATTCTCAGTTAAACACAGAATAAGAACTTTTTTACTCATTTATATATGAGAAATAAATAGAAAAAAACAATGGACAAGTGGTCTTAGATCAGAAAAAAATAGACAGATCAAGTGGGTAAGTAAGGTGGACATGTGGGTTCATACAAGAAAAAATAGAGGATAAGTGGGTAAGCAACATAAACGAGTGGGTTCATACCACATTGCATGAGTAGCTTTGATGTAATGTTCATTCTGCATATCCTATTTGCAATACAACCATTGCCAAGAACGACATCAAATCACCAACCAGAAAAAATAGAGGATACGTGGGTATGCAACAAAAATAAACGGGTGCATACCAGATTGCATGAGTAGCTTTGATGTAACATTCATTCCTGCATATCCCATTTCTGATACAGCCATTGCCTTTTTATAAAGAGAAACGGATGGAAAGAGGAAGAAAAAGTATAAATAAAGAGAATGAAAAATGTGGGAAGCCATAGATATAAAATGTACTTTTACAACAGAAATGTGAGAAAAATCAATCTTTCTTGCATAAAGAACAGAGAAGAAACCATTGAAGCTTGATTTCTTGCACCGCCTGCTACTAAGACTTATCACGCCACGTAAAGGCAATTTTCAAATTTAAACAAAGAAATATGTAAAAGCTACTAATACTTCAAACATACTACAAATTATCAAATTTAAACAAAGAAATATGTAAAAAGCTACAAATACTTCAAAAATGATACAAATTATAATATTTACACAAATAAATATGTAAAAGCTACTAATACCATCAAATTAAAAAACCAATATCTAAATTAAACACTGCAAAAACCCAACTTGTCATTGAGCATATGAGCAGGTTGAGGAACTAAAACATTTTGATTCATGAAAAATGAGTTTGTGGTGCTTGTATGAGTACAATAATTTAAGAGAATCTATAGTTAAACTGGTTAAGAGATTTATCTTACTGCTACCAAGTCATTTTGAAGAAGAGGAAATAGCAACTATTAAGTGTCTTTTTTGTACTTAGTCGATTGGAGAGTTAACAAGAATCCACTATGGTGGATTTCATGAGAGAGAGAGAGAGAGTCATAGTCTGAGATTAGTAGACGGTGAGTAAAACCCATCAAAATATTATGTGAAGATTTCAAGACTTATCGGTGAGTCAAGCATGACTACTCGTCCAATCTGAGAAAACTATAAGGATTCAACAGATTTTCTGTGAAGGACTAGAGTTATGGAGAACAATGGTGATTAGGAGCAGATGAAGTAACATAGTTTATTACTGAGCTTCAAGGGGCTTGTGGTCATGAAGACCATTCAGTGACTACTACGGGCATCATTTTATCAAAAGATAAATTCTAACAAAAAGAATGTTAGAAGGTTTTTTATGCTTGCAAAATGGGTAAAGAAATAGTCTTAGATGAGGATGCATATCTTATTTGTCTCTGACAGTGTAAGAATGGTGAGCTTCTTTAGCTTGAGAACTTGATCAAGGACCAACTGTGGAAGATGGCTAGAACGGTGAGCTACTAAGATATCAGAGACCAAATCATTCCCTCAAACTTTTAACATTAATCCAACCGGAAGAAAGTTGGCACACTAATTAACTTGAGAAAACCTAATTAAAAGAAGAAAGAAACGATTTGGCACATTAACCCTAATCAACACAGATAAAACTCAAAAATCACAAAAATCAGACACAAAATCACTGAAAGTAGACAAAATTTGAGAATGAAGCCTTACCTCAATTCTGAACTGTGAAGTCGAAGTAGGAGAGAGTTGAGGACAGAGCTGAGAGAGTGAGAGATAGAGGGATAACTTTCTGCCATGAGAGAAACCTACGAATAAGATGGGATATCTGCAAGAGAGCTTCAAGAGAGAGATGAGAGAGAATGTTTGTTGAGGAGCTTCGTGATCGAGCTTTGAGAGAGCTACTGTACAGAAAGAGGGAGGTGCGGTTTTTGGGAAAGAGAGGGCTACTGTACTGCAAGAGAGAGATGCGGGTTTGGGGGAAGAGAGAACTACTAAACTGAAGGAGAGAAATGTGGGTTTGGGGGGATCTTTCATTTGGTAAGAGTGACGCAAGTTAATTTGGCGCTTGTGAAAATTTCATTTCACACTTTTTAGTTTTCTATTGCGTTTTGGAGCAAAATGATGTTGTGTTGTGCTATAACAACACATAATTATTGTAGTGTTACAAGAGGCCTTCATTGTGATACTATTCTTTTAAATCTAGTACTCTAACGCTTATGGAGAAAATCTTAAATAAAAAGTGTCCTGACTTTGGCCTAAAGGATAGTCCACAAGTTGAGTCCAAGTTAAAAAACATGGAAAAAAAAAAGTACAGAATCATTATTAACATGTTGGCCAAGAGTGGATTTGGTTGGAATGATGTTAGAAAGTTTGTGGAAGTTGAGAGTAATCAAGTATGGCAAGATTATGTGCAGGTTAAAAACTAACGTTATGTTTATTTAATTTGACGTCATGAATATGTTGTCATAATACTAACTTACATTAATTTTTTATTCTTGTAGCATAACAAAGATGCAAAAGAATGGAGAGACAAGTCTTTTCCATACAATGAAAGGCTTGCTCGTATATTTGGTAAGGATCATGTAACATGACTTGGTATTGAAATTCCTAATGATATGGTTGAGAACATGAATCGAGAGTATGAGGAGACTAGTTTACATGATATAAAAGATTTTCATACTTCTCCTCTTTCAGTACCACAAAATTCAAGTTCCCAACAGAGTAACAAGGCTCAATCTCAACTTATTGGTAAAAAGAGAACAATAGCGGGGAGTAACTTTCATACTGGCTTGAATCAGAATGCCAATGTTTTTGAGAAAATGTTTGAAAAGTCCTTTGAGAGAATGAAAATAATTAGTAGTAGAATCGTGGGTGATGATAAAAATTACATTGACTTTGCTGATGAGTTATAAAGTTTCAGGCTTTCTATTGATGATGAGATTGATGCCTTTACTCTCATTCTAACAAAATCAGAAAATGTCTTGGCTTTCAGGTCTTCGAAGGATGAGCGCAAGCGAACATTTATAGCAAAACTACTCCGTCAGAGATGAATTTAGGCTTCTTTTCGTACTTATTTTATGGATGCATTATATTTTGTTAAATGTTGAATTACAAATGTTTGATGTGAGAATTTTTTGTGATGCTTTGGCGGAGCATTATATGGAGCATATATACTATATGCGATGATTCTTTTGAGTGGATGTACATTATATGATATTTATGTCGTGAACATGGAAGCTTATTTTGTTATGATTTGGTGTATTATGAATTTTTTGTATGAATATTATCATAAATTATGAAAATGAACGATGATACTTCAATATCTTTTCTGGAGTATTTTAATTATTATTATTATTGATTGGATGAGTTTAAATTTACTATAATATTATTTAGGTAGAATGAATGTTTATTTTATAATTGAAAATGTTAAATAACATGTTAATGAGTTCTAAATAAACTTGTGTAAATTAAATTATGATAAATTTTTTTATAATAATTCAATACTATAATATAAAATACTGAACATTATTATTTAATTCAATAATATTTTAATACAATATTATTTTAATACAATATTATTTTAACGACTAAACTAGGCCAAGTAGCAAACTCATTAATCCTCGTACAGACAGGTTGTGTCAGTAAAGGTCAGATTAAAAACTCTCTTGAGATAAAGCAACACCGTTTCATGTCTGAACCCACATTGTTTTTAAGGGATTCAAGAAACTCTTTACCGACAAACTATATTTCATCAATAAAAGTAAAACTATAACTGATGGCCTTAATGTCATGGGTAAAAGTCATAAATAACCCCTTAAGCTAAAAACAGCGTCGTTTCAGACAATGAAATGACGTCAATTAAATACGACAAACCTAGTCATCACTATACAAGCAACAATGAAGATTTTCATCGGTGAAAGTTTCCTCTATTTGCACAAATATTTCATTGAGGAATTCTCATTTGGTCGCTAATAAAATAATATTTAGTGACGACATATAATCTGACCGTTAAAACTATCGTTTAGCGACAAAATATAATTTGTCCTTAATAATCATTGATGACTATTAAATACCCCTTTCAAAAAACCTTCTTGTAGGGATAAAATATAGTTCGTCTTTAATAATCATTGATGACTATTAAATATCCTATCAAACAAATTTTTGAAAGTAAGCCTAGCTTATGGCCTCCAACTTATTGTGAAGTTTGAAAGTATCCACAAGAGATTGTTAAATGATTTGTCGTCCTCTTCTAACACTTAAACAAGAGAAAAACTATAAAATGAGGTTAGCAACAGTTGAAGAACACTAGGGGTGGTACTGTTAAAGGACATCCATTGCTCAAATTAGTCTCAGTGTTTATTAGGGTTTTTCAGTGATAATCAAATTGGGTTTAACTCTGCTTATAAATTGCTTATCGAACTTTTCATTGACCTCCCTTGGACTTCTCCTTCTTCTCCATTCACGTGGTCCATTTCTTATGGATTATTCTTTATTTAAATTTAGTTTTCCTGCGTGGACTAAAATTTATTATCAAGAGGATTCCTCATATTATCATAATTTCAACCTACAATCACGACATGTTTTGGAAAATATTTGATAGTCATTTCATGTTCTACCTCATCCTTGGATCCTCGCATCAGCATATCGAACCCACTATGTCGTTTCTTTTTTACATACTCGTTTAATAGCATTAGTTCATTATTACGTGTCTCGCTTGTAGTGACAACTCATGATTTTGTCTAATCACATTATTCATACATACGCTACATTCACTATAAGAAAAATCTAATATTGCGACAGTTATACGATTGAGGTTTACTTAATTGTTTAAAAGGAGAAGTAATTATGACAGTTTATTTAACCATTGCAAATGTGTGATATATTCCAACAGGTTTATGTAATCCATCGGAATTGGTTATGATATGTCGGCGGTTCCTATAAACCGTTGGGAATAAATCTTTTTTTACAGACAAATTGCGACGATTCAGCTGAACCGTTAGGATAGATGTAACCTTTTTTTATGACTGTTCAGCCAAACCATCGCATTTGGTGAGAAACTCGAGCTTTTTTGCCGAAGGTTCAATTGAACCGTCGAGATATAGGTGCTTGTTGGACCTTTTTTTGCCGTCACATTTGTATGAGACTCGACCATTTTTGCTGACCGTTCAGATGAATCGTCGGGATAGGATCTATTGTTTCAGTTTTTAGAAAAACCCGAAATGAATTTTAACAACCCGCACTTTCATTTCTTCCTCATTTCCTCTGCCTCATTCTTCCCCATTTTCCCCTGTGACAGGCTCGCGCTCCTCCTACCTTCCCCTTCTTCCCGCAGCAGCGAACCAGCATGCTTCTTCACACTCATGTCATGAGCGCTCCATTGTAGGTTCTCACACTCTGCCATCTCCCTCTTCTCTTAGAAACAAATCAATTTCTCTCTCTATTTCCCTAAGCCCTAGCTTGAGTGTTCTTCCCTACCCCTTGACGTTCTTGGTTAATCTTCAAATCATCCATAGCTGAGCTCTCCAGCTGGTGGAAATCGGTAACACAAATTAGAAATCAGTCGTAGTCGAGCTCATCTGAAGGAGCCCTAGATCCCATGCGTTGCTCCTCCCTCTACCAAGGTATTCATCCCTAATTACTAGAAAAATTTCTATTTATCTATATAGATTTCGTAGCTTTAATTGAAAAAAGAGAGGAGAATTATAATGGAGAGAAATAAACCTGCATGCATGACTTGCTTGCTGTTTTTTCCAGTCTTTTAACAAAAATTGATACATATCAATTGTCATTTTGAAGCTTTTCAAAACAAATTGCGGTAATTAACATTGTTAGACAGACTACTCTAGTTTATGTGGAGCCATCTAGCCAGCTGTGTAACATTAGACTGCTCTTAAGCATTGTTTATTAGCTATCCCCATCAGATTCATTAATCAAATTAGCTGGCTAGATTTGTTTAAATTTTGGAAATTAAGAGAAAAATAACTCTCTTACTCTCTCTTTATCTCTACCCTTGGTGTCACCCACTCTCTATCTTTGTATCTCTCTCTGACCCTATCTCTGTCCATCTCTCTATGATATTTTCAGCAATATTCAAAGGTAATTTCGACTACTGTGATGGATTTTGGATCAATTTTTAAGTTTTGAACTTATTTATAAAATTCTATTTTCGACTAATGTGATGGATTTTGATGGTCATTGATGGTATTCTTTCTAAGTTTTTCTTGGTTGAATGAGGTTAGTGCTTAGATTCAGGGTTCTTGGTTTGTGAAAAAATTTCAGTGTTATTTCGTTTCTGTTCATCCCTTCACCAACTTTCTTGGTTGGAACTTCTCTGAATAATGTGAATGAATGTTTCATAAACATGTATCTTTTTATATTTTCTTAGTTATAAAATATTTTCTAAGTCAGATATAGTCATAATGATTAACATGTGCAGGATTACACCATGACCTCGTCGAGACGTCAATCATCACGTTCATATACTCGATTGGATATTGACTCTCCTACCGAATCTGGAGGATCAAATCCACATCATGATATGAATATGGAAACAGAAGGTTTGTTCACTCTTATTCAAGTTAATTGATATAATAAAATAGTGTTTCATTTAATGATCATAATGTTATTCAATATTTTGTTAAATAGAACCATCTAAGCGGTGTACGTGAGGATGAACGCAGTTGACATCTATATGAGCCAGATCAGGCGAGGATAGAATACCTGTTGCTTTCAATGCCCAAGGTTAGGTCATCAGTGCTAATAAAGGAAAGTTTGCAAGCTTTTGTGGAAGCGTTGCTAGACATAACATTTTTCTCATGCAATATGATTGGAGGCATGTGTCGCTGTACATAAAGAGCAAGCATGAGAAATAGTGAAGGTATGGTTGCTTGTATGTTCATATACATAAATTGCATATTAATCTTTTCTAGTCAAAATATGCCGCAGAAGAATATCATAAAGCATATGTTTTGACATCCTTAAATGCAAGATGGAAGGATGAGAAGAGCAAAATAAAAAATGAATATATGGTCACATATGAAACGAAGGAAGAGGCATTAGGACATTGGAATGATGCTATTCTAAAAGAGAGTTTTGTTGCGAGAATTCGTAAATGTTACTCAGAAGAAGGAAATGTATGATTTTTTTACTATACATCTATGATTAATTGTATGTTAAATAAATTAACTTTTATTTATCTTTCATAAATATAGAAGCAAGCTGCAACTAACAGAAGATCACGGTGAAAAATAAAACACCCTCACACGTTGGGACGTACAAGTGTACCAACGAAAAAAGCAGAAATGATAAATTCTAAACTTTATAATTATTTTAATCAGTTTTATTTTAAGTATATTAAATCATATGTTCTCATTTTATAAACAGAAGAGCTTCAAAAAGAGTCCTCAAGAATGGAGCTATTTGTAGCCTCACATGAACGGAAAGATGAAAATTATGTAAATGAAGAGACTGCAAACGTTGCAGTAAGTATAAATTCTAATATTAATGCCAAGTTTTTAAATAGTTATTACATGTTTACTGATACTATGTCTTAATTTTGTATTATAGACGAAACTTAAAGAGCGCATGAGTCAACTTTCGGATAGTGATTATGATCCAATTTCATCAAGCGACGTGCTCACAAGTATTTGGTCCAAAGCATCCTGGACGAGTGCGTTCATTAGGACTCGAGATAACTTCATCTCAAGTGTTCTCGCATTATCGTGGGGAATTATCCACGTAAGATTCTACCCATTTATCAACTGAGCTAGAATCCCAACGCGCGCAGGTAGCTGAGTTAGAGACTCAATGCATACAGGTGCCTCAGTTAGAGGTTAGAATGTTTAGAGATGCGTGAGAAATATAATCAGGTGCAGGCTGAATGTTCAGAAATACGCTCTCAGTTAAGCTTAATTATGGAGTTTATGTAAGACTCTCGTAAAGATTAGTGTAGCCTTTTACTGTTTAACGTTATTTCATAATACTTCTGAAATATGTTGTTATTTCAAATTTTCCTACTTTGAACTCATTAAATAATTTGTAGTGATAATCTATTGTAATTTAGATATATAATTAATGATTTAATGCTTTATAATTATGCGTTATTTAATATATAGAATGATAGTGCTCTGACTATTGTGGAAATATATACCCTATTAAAATTGTGTTAATATGCAAGAATTTTTGGAAATAGGCAAAAATAGGAAGGAGTATGTGAAAGCAGTATTTTTTGCGACGGTTTAAGAACCGTCATAAAAATGGACTAGGACAATTAGCGACGGTTTTATAACCGTCGCAATAAGACTCCCTCTTTAGTGATGGTTTTAAAACCATCGTTATATATACATTTGTGACTGTTTCAAAAATGTCGTGATATATTATATTTAGCGACTGCTCGATGCAATCATATCACAATTACAACCCATCTTTGCTAAATGGATACAAAACACTCATGCTTTAACACCTAGCGCAACGAACCCTGGTGCAACAACAAGCTAGTTTGACTTAGGGGTGGTGATTTAGTGGTAGTGGGCGACAAAATGGCTTTGTTACCTATTCCATTAAGAATCACAGATTTTTCTGGTACATCACATTCATGCATTTACTATTCATGTGACAGTATTGATACTACTGAAAGGTGTTCTATTTGCTCGTAGCTCGCGTTTAATACCGGATAAACCAAGATTGACAATGATCATTCTTTTGTAAGTCAACTAGAAAGTTTTTTTTTATAGTTATCATAACTCTAGTTATCTAAATAATGTATTGAAAAGTGATGATTGCCACTATGATCTGTGACATCTATGATACTAAATATAATTGAAATAATCACATTAATAATTGCATTTACAGTTATCTTCAGTATCAAGTCTTTATTGATTATTACATTTTAAGTGGTAGTCACAATTACAGTGACAATTACATTTATAGTTACATTTGTGGTGAAGGTGAAAGTGAAAATAGTAGTGAAAGTGAGAGTTCCAGTATAAGAACTAGCACGGATGATAGTGATTTAACTAGAATGGAAAGTCCTAATGATCTAGATGTAACTAAAAAATACAGGCATTTGTGGTTCAATGCGAAAATTGTCATGGATTAAATTATAAGAAATTTTTTAAATCCAAAAGGAATATTTGTAAACAATGTGGATACCATTTGAAAATGAGTAATTCAGATAGAATCGAACTTTCGATTGATCCAGGTACTCGGGATCCTATGGATGAAGACATGGTTTCTCTGGATCCCATTGAATTTCATTCAGAAGAGGAACCTTATAAAGATCGTATTAATTTTTATCAAAGAAAAACAGGATTAGCTGAGGCTGTTTAAACAGGCACATGTCAATTAAACGGTATTCCTATAACAGTTGGGGTTATGGATTTTCAGTTTATGGGGGGTAGTATGAGATCTGTAGTCGACGAGAAAATCACCCACTTGATCGAGCATGCTACCAATAACTCATTCTTAAAACCAAGATTCTCAAGACCAAAGAGACGAGATAACAAATCTAGTCTTCCATTAAGATTTTGAATAGTTGTCCCGAATTCAAGTTGATTATGTTTCGCGTCTTCCTCGGAGAAAGACGATCAAACAATTCCCAATCGTGGCCCTTGCAGATCTGATCATCCATATAATATACAAAAAGAAACTCCAGATATTTCATATCTTTCTCTTTGAATGAGATCTCAATTCCATCATAATAATCGTCGTTTTAGAGTCTTTGTCACAACATTTCTCTGATGGTTGTCAAAACCGTCGGTGATTCAATCCCGACGGCGACGATCCTGACGGTTTTCCATCCGTCGCCGTATCGATTCTGACAATTATAAACCGTCACCTTAGACTCGAATGACCGTCGTCGCGCACCTATTTTCTTGTCGTGATTCAATATGCTTTGCCTCTCTTCCCTTTTTTGTAGTTAGTTTTGAAACAAGTCTGCTTTATCTAAAGTAAATTTATCTTCGAATTGTAAATCTAGTACTTCCCCAAGATGACTATTGCGTACTCAGAGGACTACTTCCATCATCATTTTTCTTGACCATATTGTTGTATTAAATATTCAAATCATTGTCATGCTCTGAGCGATACACCTTACATTATAATCAATGAAAAGTATACTTTCCTTTTCTTACTTGTCGCGTCTAGACTAGTTTATGTTTCCCATTGATTTGTAGAAATTTCTCGATGCCTGCTGAGCACTAGACCTTTTACTTACGGAACTAACTATTTTTCATCTTTTGGGACATCTCGCGTTTTGTTCATTGGGTATTGACTTACACCATCTATAACTTTTAATTCTTTCCCCTTGGGACTTTCATTTTTGTCACTCCGTAGGGTTTCAGCCCACCCCTAAGGGATTTTCTAAGATCACCCTTAGGTTTTTTCACTCTTGTCAACTCACACGGTTTTCAGCCTACCTCTTAGGGCCGTTTGATATAAGATTGAGAATAAATAATTTTTAAAATAAAATTGTTGAAATATAATCGTAGAAAAGTAGATGTCTAGAAAGTTAAGATTACTATATTTGATAACAATTGAGAATGTTATGACTAATTATGAGAACATTGATTATTTTGTTTATTTTGACGGCATGTACCGAAGAATGTTATGAATATAACTATCAATTTCTAGTTTTTCCCTGAAACTAAAATAGATAAGGAAGAAGAATGGTGATAGTTTTGGTAAAATGCATGAGAAGGTGCTCGACATCAAGATATCTCCCTCTTTAGGAGGGTTCCTAAATTCTCCTTCTAGAGGGTATTTGAACATTATAAATATCCAATATCCTACTCTAGATTGAATACCAAACAAGGACATCACTAAAAACACCCTAGCATTCCGGGTATATGCTCATCATTCCCTTATACCAAATGTATCATAAATACTATGTAAGCAAGTTCTTCCTCTAGTCGAACCTCTCAGTGTGTCATTATACCCGAGAAGCATGAAGAATTACAATCCCCATCGCACCAATAAATCAATTCTGAACTTTTTTTAGAATGCCACTGAGGGAGAGACAGAGATTACTTGTCTCCACCAATCCAAGTGAAATTCTATCCTTGTTGATCAACTCTCCTGCCAAATTAGCAAAAAGAGTGAGCCTTTGTGGCTTTACTAAAAGACAGTAAATGAAGTAAAAAAAACAATAAAATAAAGTGAAGAGCTAATATTTGGTATAACCCACCAATTAAATGCTAATCAGTGGTCATAAATTTATATACCCACATCTAATTTCCTAATTTGAAATCGCAAATGTAACCTTTCAACAGATAAGAAGAATAACATTTGCCTATTATTTTTTTTCTAACCATTATCTGAATCGATTAGCTCTTGTAATCACAACAAGCCAACAGTCACAGCTTCTATTAGAATTATACTCCATTGGTAAGATTAAACAAATATGATCAACCTTTAACCATTCATATTTTATCTAACAATCATCAAATTTCATACAACTCTAACCAAAATCCAAGAGACCAATCTCGCAAATATTTGTCACCACAAATAGTTACACGTGACGAGGATGGTTGATGCAATGGATTAATCTATGTAATTCTATATTGAAAAACATGATTGTGCTCACATTTTTTTGTTTTCGTAAAATTTGTACTTCATAAAGAATATAAGTTTTATGTGTTGTTTGGTTGAACCTCGTAGAGAATTGTTTGGTTTCATGATTGTGCTCACATAGATAAGTTTTATCTATTAATTGAATTATCTTATTTCTTTGATGTAATCCTTAAAATTTTACAGCAATGGCAATTTGCTAAGTTACCTCTTTAGAATAATATAATTGAATTGTCTAAAAAAAAGAATCGAGCCTCAAAGTCAAATTACTATTGCAGCCTTTTGCTTTAAATTTCTTATCAGTGGTATCTAAGTATTATTATTATGAAAAATAATGTAACATTCTTTAAAATTGTATTAAATTAGTACCATCTCATCACTAAATTTATGGTCAATTTAATTTAGTTTCATTAAATTTGATTCTAACATTATTAGATTTAAGTAAATTTTAATCAAACATTATTAAAATTCAATTCAATATTGGTATGACTAATGTTTTTATTGGATTTTAACATTAATATAACTAATACTAAAATTAGACAATGTTTTGTGCATGATACAATTAAAAAAGTATTTTACGCAACGTTAAATTATTAACACAATCTACCGCTAAATTATACATATACTAAATTATACATATACTAAGTGTCGGGTCTCCTTTAATTTTTTAATTTTATGATGTTATATGTAATCATTTATGTAATATATGTGTCAAATTAGTAAAAAAATATACTATTTACCCATTTAAAATTGGTAAAATTATAAAATTGTATATTATTTATCCCCTTCAAATTTATAAAATTGCCAAACTATATACTATTTATCACTTTCAAAATAATAAAATATTACTATATTGTATACAATATAACACAATCAAACTTATAATACTATCAAACTGCACGCTACTAGCTTGCCTGTTTGACTTAATTTTTGCCTGTTTGACTTAGTATTTTAAATATAACATTATATTAAAAGTAATAAATATAACAATTTTTTATTATTATGTCACAAAAATGCAAGTTTTTCGAAAGAAAAAAAATCTCCTTTAGGTAAACTTTTAGCCTCGCCTCCCAAACGTAGTAAATTAGCAATTTTAATTTCACATTCATTATATTCTCATTAACGATCAAATACAAAAGCAAAACGACAGCTAATGAAATCTAAAATGCTGCCACGCATCCACCTTTTGCATGCTAGGCCCCAAATGATATGAAGCCACTCCTTCCTTCAATCCATCCTCGTCATCCCCATCTCTTACACTCCTTCCTTCTCTCTCTGTAACAGTATATATATATATAGTTCTCCATGTTTCCTTGCTCAACAGCAATTAGTCTCCTTTCAAACTTGTCTCTTCAAGAGGTACATGCCCACTTCCTCTAGAGTTAAGTGTTATAATATGTCATGCGAATGTAATGTAAGGTGATGTTTTGATTTACGTCAATGTAATAAGATGGAATGAAATGTGAATGCTGATTATTAGAAAAATGAATCATAGAAGGTGATGAGATGATCTATAAAACTAGTGAGACAGTTCAGGTTCAGAGTATGTGAATAAAAAATATAATAAAAATTACGTGAATGAGACAAAGAAAATAGATTTCATGTACCCACATATACAATTATTTTTTTATTTTTCAAGCAAAATAAATTAATAAAAATGGAGTTTAGGGAATACCTTGTGGATAGCAAATTGAGTAATTTGAGAGTATTAAAGAAATTTAATTGGGATTTTGATTTCTCCAGACTATAAATATAGCGATTAAGCTTGTCTTATCAAGTCTACGTTTCAAAATTTGAAATTTTTGGGTCAGTGATATTACTTTAGGGGAAATAGAGAATACTTCCACTCAAACTTACATCTCTTACGATGAGTTTATGAGCGTTTCGTCTAAAAATATTTTAATATATTAAAAAATATCCTTAAAACAACATGTATTTGATAAATGTTATTGATTAAAACGTATTTTAACACGTGAAACAATTCTATAAGAAACACATTATATATGTTCTAATATTTTTTAAAACACATTATCTATATTACAGATAGTGAACTTGAGATAGAAATAGAGAGATTACTTGTCTCCTCCAATCCAAGTGAAATTCCAACTTTGATTTGACCTAAAAATACATTATTGTTAATTCGTAAAACAAATTAGCTTAAAGAAAAAAAAAAACAACATTGGCTTTACCAAAAGACATTACGAGAATGAAAATAAAATTAAATAAATAAATAAACGTAAAATGCTTACATGTTATAAAACCCACCAATTGAATGCTAATCATTGGTCATAAATTTATTACCCACATCCCATTTCCTAATAAGAAATTTGCATATTTAACCCTTCAACACAAAGGATGAATAACAATGCTATTGTGTGTTTTTTCTTTTTCTAAACCATAATCACAATTAACTTTCTTTCATCATCGATTAATGGTTGATTCAGTGGTAAGAATTAACTCCATGGTTAATTCATTTCTGACATGATTTATACTTGTTCAACTAAGTCTGCTCATGTCTTTATCCCGCATGGTTAACCTGAACTTCGGTCTCATTCCCCCATACACATATGTGCAATCGGTTGAGGTGCAAATATGGTATGAGCAGTGATCTTGAGACAATCTTAATTAACTTGTTACTGACACAATTAATTATTTTCATCTTCATATTAAGATGCCGTGGCTTGATTGATATTATAAAGTGAAATCCCACCTATTAAATATCCGCTTGTCTTTTTCTCACTCATGTTTTTCTCCCTATGCATATAGAAAAACTACGAAGCTCAGTTTTTTATATTCTTCTATACTTCTTCACTTGATTATTTTCTGAACAAAACTCAACATGACTGCCAAAGAGATCTGCCACAGAATGAAGGTCAGTTACTCTTTTTATTTATTTTAATGATCGAGATTATGTTATTATTGAATTTAATTTCTTCTATATACTTATATTAAAGTTTGTATAGTTTTTTAATTATTAAATAAATATTTTTTTTTTCAAAAAATTGATCTGAAATCGATTTTGCGTTCTTGTAGAATTGGCCAATTTAGATCATGACAGCAGCAAATTTCAAAGTAAAAATGGGATTTTTGTGCATGCTATTAATAATTTTTTAAACAATATGTGGAAATAAAATAAAAACAATTTTTTTATTTTTTATACATTTCAGAATTTATTTTTATTTAAAAAATAATCTCATATCGATTAAATAAAAGTATTGAATTAGAAATATAAATTTAGAGTAACACTGAACTTTTAAATTAATTTTTGAATTGAATTAGGAAATAAAATTTTATCAATTTTAATTTTTCATTTTCATTTCTTTGGGGATGGTGAAGGCACGGTTCTGTTCATCATCGGCATCTGAACCTGGGAGAGGCAAAGGCAAGTGGTCAAAGAATATCAAATATGGCTCTCATTTAGTGAAGGGAAAAGCAAAAGCTAAACATCGAATGGAAGACTATATAGTTTCTGAGTTCAAGCAAGTTAATAAGAATGAATTGGGTTTATTCGCCATTTTTGATGGCCATGGCCATTTAGGCCATAATGTTGCTCATTACTTACAAGACAACCTCTTCGACAACATCCTCAAAGAGGTACTAATTTATTCTGTCCCTTTTTCTGTTCTTAAACTCTGTTAATTCCTTTCTGTCTAATCATTGATTTCTTCAAACAGCATGACTTCTTGACGGATACAAAGAATGCAATAGAAAGGGCTTATAAGAAAACAGACGATGAAATATTGGACCAAGCTTCCCGGTTAGGTGAAGGAGGATCAACAGCAGTGACTGCAATTCTAATAAATGGACAAAAGCTTGTAATAGCAAACGTCGGCGACTCTCGGGCCGTGGTATGCTGGCATGGCAGGGCTATACAGCTATCAATTGATCATGAACCAGCCAAAGAATATAGGGCAATCCAAAGCAGGGGTGGTTTCGTGTCAATACCAACCAGTCCAGGTAACCATTTTCAATTATAAACTTGGGATTAGTGCTAAAAAAATTAAAATTTTGAATTCTAATTTTCAAAACATGTGACATAATGATTTTAGGCGGTGTCCCACGTGTCGACGGAGTGCTTGCGATATCGAGAGCGTTCGGGGACAAGAACTTGAAAATACACATTAGTTCTGAACCTGATATAGCAGTTGAGATGATAGATACAAATACAGAATTCATGATTCTAGCAAGTGATGGAATATGGAAGGTGAGTTTGATATTTGGATCACCTCTTATTAGTTGGAGATGTTTTCATATGATCTGGACCGTTAATATCAAAATTAACAGTTTAGATCGGACACCTCGTCTTCTATTTGCTAGAAAAAACGACGAGGTAATCTTTGTCCGTGACATACTTAATAGTATCTTAGCAATATCTCATCAATTAAAACCATCGAAATGTGATTAAAAAACCAATGTAAGTTCTGATCTTTATTAAATATCGGGGCAGGTGATGTCAAATCAAGACGCAGTGGACAGTATCAGACATATACATGACCCACAATCAGCAGCCAAACACTTGGTAGAGGTTGCTCTTTATAGGAAAAGCATGGATGACATATCGTGTGTTGTAGTTAGATTCCATTGATATTTAGTTTCAATGGTATCTTATTATTATGTCTTTTTCTTGGTTCAAAAGAAAGGAAACAAAAGGATAGCTGCTGATGTGTGTATATGAGACAATATCCAATAAACTGATAATTACTTCCTTTTTAGAATCACTTCTTCCTTTTCATCGTTCTTATTTTGAGATTAAAAATGTTGATTTGATAACGCAATATACTTGCAAATGCTGCCCATGGATTTGGTGAATTTTCTATGTGTGCAAGTTTTTAAGTACAAATAGAGTGTAAATGGTGAGGCACGTCATTAATAATAACGTATTAAATGGTGAGCCACGCCATTAAGAACAACATATTAAATGGTGAGCCACGTTATTAAGAGTAACGTATTAAAAGGAACATGTGACGCCTAAAGACAAATCCATCTGCCAAAAGTGGCTCCCCATGCCGTCACGGGGGAACCCCAGGAGCGGCTACCCATGCCCCCAAGGGGGACCCCGAGGGTGGCTCCTCCTGCCTCCACAGGGGGAACCCCGGTCGCCGTTTCCCATGTTACCACGGGGAACCCTGGGAACAGTTTCCCATGTTACGTCATTTTAGGGATGTGGCACATTTTAGGGATGTGGCACATTTTAGGCACGGTGTCATGTTTCTAGTGTGTGACCACGTTTTAAGCGTGACTTTTATTGGCGTTAGTTTTTGTCGGGACATGCGATTTGCATGCAGTTGAAAGAGACTTGTGTTTGGTCCCAACTTGACCTCATCTACATGAAGGGGTCCCTAGGACCATTATTGAGACAATCAATTCTCACTGAACAAGAGACCAAATGCTGAGAATCTTCACTTCTCGAGTTTCTCACCTACCTTAGAGTATTAAAGGCATTTGTCACATTCTGATGACTGCCTAAGATTTCTTGTCTTTCAACCTCCGATCACCAACTCTCTCGTTCTCAGGCATACTTGGCATAGACTAGATCATTCATACACACATCACCCTAAACCCCAAAATATTTTGGCGACTCCACTGGGGAGTGATCTGTCCACCATCTCCGAGTATGGCTGGACGTAGTCGAATCACGAGAGCTTCTTCTCATTTAGAAGGAGAGAATGTTAAGAACCATGAGAAAGAAAATGATACTTCCAGGTTAAGAATCAACCTCCCTGATGTTACCACTGCAATGACGATGACTCAGTAGACCAACGCCATTAGTGAGCTTCAGGCCTTTAACACTGAGATTTATACCCTTTTGAGTACGTAGACCGCTCTCCTCGCGGGTGCTAAGAACCCTCCTCCACCACCACCTGTCGCTTATATCGTCCTTCATCATGCAGAAAACCAGACTGACGTCGACAAAAAGATTCCAGCTGTAAATCTCAGGAGCTCTTCCGGGTCAGGAACGACAAACAATGACTAAAATGCGGGTCACTCGAGTAACTCCACCAATGTTATCATTCCACTGACACCCTTCCCAGCAGGCTTCACACGCCCCATGTTAGCACATGACGTCCCGATCGATGGCACTGCCATTGGCCCTTTCGTTACCATGGAGACACTACAAGAAGATGTTGGAGATGGAGCGTAGCAAAGCATTTTTTAGTGAGACGATAACAGACTTTTATCCCTCTTCCCATGAAGCCATACCCGTCCGAATATGTACCCCCAAAGTTTTGTAAGTATAATGGGAAAGACGGATGTGCTAGGGAGCACATTATACGTTTCGTTGATGACTTGGGATCGCACGGATGTAACAAGTCCATGAGGCTGAGGGAGTTTTCAAAATCGCTGACTGAGCAGGCATACAAATGGTACATAAATCTAGTGCCAGGATCAGTTTTAACATGGTCCCATATGGTTTCTGCCTTCATGACAAAGTTTTTTATGTCTGGGAAAAAGATGAGCATTCTCGAGTTGGGGCGTGAGCGTCAAAAGAAAGAGGAGGATCTAATGACATACGTCAGACAGTTCAAAGACAAAGCATTGGATTGCCAGGATGAGTGGAAGGAGGAATACTTGGTGAAGATGTCCATCTGTAGAACGGTGAATGAGTATTGAGCGCATTTGGAGAACATTGACATCGCCACATGCCACCATGTAGCTGCTCGACTCACCAACACTTCGGTGTCCAGGCCAAAGGTTACGGAGCAGGGTGAGCGCGGGAGGGGGGTAACATGGAATCCTGCAAGATACACGCCACAAGTAGCCATGGCACAACCCCAAGGGCGAGGTGCAAAACGAGACGAAAGCCAAATGGATGATCCACCACCTATCCCTTGCTCCATGGATAAGGAGGAAGTGTTGTTGGATGCCTGGGTCAACGATAAGGTCGTGTAGAGACCTTGGGTGGAAAACTTGCCCACCAGAGAAGAAATAGAATCACCTCGGTATTTCTGCTTCCCCCGAGACACTACTCATGCAACCAAAGATTGTAAAACTCTAAGACATATTTTCCATAACAACCTCCAAAAAGGGGAGATCATTAACGCATACATAGAATCCATGGGGAACCAGCATTCTCCCAACACACTACATGACCATTGTGATAGGAAGTGGTTGATATACTACAAAACCCGAGGATGGGTACGTTAAGTACAAAGATATGTAAGGTCCAAAGATTATGTACCCAGATCACAATACGCATATTTATTTATGAAATGCCTATTCTAAAAATTATAACTATTTGTCTATGTGCATGCTTGTACGAATAGGAAGGGCCACATAAGACCACCTCTATTGCTGATAGTATATGGGATGACCCTTAAACGCTTCAAGTTATACCGACGATGTTCAACTTTAAGTGCCTAAAGAACACTATCATGTTTAACATTGTAACTTTTACTTCAAATTTTATGATTATCAAAATAGCCTGAAACTTATAACATGTCTGTTATCCTGAAATGCGTGTGTCAACGAAGTTAGTATCTGGAACGCCATTAAGACGTTTCAGTAAGGATTGATCCTGGAACACTTTTAGAATGTTTCAGCAAAAGTTTTTCCTGGAATGCATTTAAGACATGTCAGCAAAGATGCTTCGGAAATGTGTCTAAAACATTTCGGTAGAGTTTGTTTCAGAAATACGTGTAAGACATTTCAGTGAAGTTTGTTTCTGAAACACACTTAAGACATTTTAGCAAAGCTTGTTCCTGGAACGTGTTTAAGAAGTTTTAGCAAAGTTTTCCCCTTAAACGCAATGGAAACATTTCAGCAAAGGTAGTTGGGCGGAACTTAACCACTGTAGTAAATCCCTTCAAAGCAGAACTTGGCCGCCATAATGTGTTTGAAATACACAAGTTGTTTTAACTGTTTACTTTACTCATTATCATAGAATAAGACCGTTGTCGTGTAGATTAAATCTAACTTAGAGATTTATTTTGAATATGCTCATGTTCAAAGTCATGCGTAAGAGCGACATATGTGCGGAGTATGGATGCATGATAATGAGACATGATAACGGTTCGAATTAGGAACCAATGAGCATGTCTAATGAAAATAAGAGAATGATCTAGGTCGGCTAACTTTATGGAGGAGGAGAGCTCACATGCCACGTCCCATCCAAGGAGGGGTTGTGGTGTCTCATTCAGAGGAGGCGAGACGCAGAGCCTCAAGGCAAGATGGAGCGCCTAATTCGAGGCGGTGACCCGCCTCTGAATGAGGCGTGCTGTCGCGCGCCTCATTCCAGGCATGGTCACACGCCTCGTTCAACGTGTATGAGCGAGGTGTTCTTGTAGTGCCTCGTTCGAGGTGTTGTCACTCCTCATTCGAGGTGATGTGACACGCCCTGAGTAAGGTGTTCTCACACACCTCATTAGAGGTATTGTGACGTACCTCGCCTTTAACGAAGTGCCGACGCATACATCGGGCGAAGCTCTCTGCCTAATTTGAGGTACGAATGAGGGGAGATTCCTAAAATGCATTTACACATAAATTATGGCAGACACAAATTTTTTAGACAAAAAAAGAAGATATTTGTCCCACGAACAAGTGTGAGAGACGCATGCAACATTCAAATCAAAAAATATTTTCACGCTTGAATAGGGGGATAATGTAAATGGCAAGTCACATCGTTAAGAGTAACGTATCAAAAGAAACACGTGGCGTCTAAAGACAGTTCCATGTGGAACTTGTGTGGAATAATGTTTATCAGTTAATGATAATGACAAAATAACGTATATAAAGCACACTCCTATTTTATAAAGGTTGTGATCCCATTATATGGAACCCCGAGGGTGGCTCCCTATTCCGCCACGGGGGAACCCCGATCGCGGCTTCCCATGCTGGCACGGGAGAACCCCAAGCGCAGTTTCCTATGTTACGCCGTTTTAGGGATGTGGCATATTTTAGGCATGGTGTCACATTTTTAGTGTGTGACCATGTTTTAGGCGTGACTTTTCTTGGTGTCGATTTCTGTTAGGACACACGATTTGCATGCGGTTGAAAGGGACATGTGTGTGGTCCCTACTCGGCCTCATCTATATAAAATGGTCCCTAGCACCATTATTGAGGCAATAAATTCTCACTGATCAAGTGACCAAACGCAGAGAATATTCTCACCTACCTTAGAGTATTAAAAGCATTTGTCACCTTCCGACGACTGCCTAAGGTTGTTTGTCCTTCGGCCTTTGACCACCAACTCTCACTTTCTCAGGTCAACTTGACATAAGTTAGATCACTCATACACATATCATCCTAAACCCTAAAATAGAGAGTTTGAAGTTGAAGCCAACAAATTGAGGGCCAACAACATAGTTGACAGTAGACTTCTCAATGTATCTAATAAGCCAAGCTAATTCATGCTGGAACACTGAAGGTCGTTTAACCAAGTGATCATAATAAAATAATTCTTTCACTTATACAAAGATTGACATGTTTCTCTCTCTCTTTTTCTCATTTTTCCAAGTAGCTAATTCATGTTATAATAGTGATGTCTGACTAAGGTCCTTGGTTGAGTGGTCATAAGAAAGAAATTCCATTCCTCTTTTTATATAGGGATGAAAACCCCGCTCGATCTCTTTTTTTTTGTGGATAGAAAGTTGAGTAAGTTTTTGTGGGATTTTTCCATTTTGATTGAGTGATGATGGCTAAACTCTTATCACGGGATTGGTTCCAAGTTTAAATTTGTGAGGCATGGAGCGTGTATAAAAGAGCAAAAACAAACTTTTATTGAACGAAAACTTAAAGACTTGTTGATTCTTGCCAAGAATATCAAGACAATGAAATAAAGAGAATAACCCTTCTCGAAAATTGATTCTACTATTCCAAACCATGCCTTCATACAAAGTCATGGATCATATCCATAAAGACTCATAATTGGATTTACTAAGAAAGAAAAAATGCAACCAAGTCAGAAAATACATATAAAACCCTAATTTCTAGAATATTCCAAAATAAGATAAGTCTAAAAATTAAATGTTAGGTCATGAATTAATGGCCCGTGAATCATATTTAAATCAATAGAACTAAACTTTTTCGTGATCCCAAGCTTATTTTAATGCTTAAAATAATTGTATTAAAAATGAGAAAGTGCTCGTCTATGGACTTAATGAGAGAGTTTTCCCTAAATATAAAAAGCCCAGCATTGCTAAAAAAATTATTGCTCTAGTAAAACACCCTAAGGGGCTGTTTGGTATTGAGAGTAAATAATTTGGAATAAGATTATAGAAAAGTAGATGTCTAGAATGTTAATATTACTATATTTGGTAACAATTGAGAATGTTATGACTAACTGTGAGAATGTTAATTACTTTATTTGTTTTGATGAAATGTATTGGAGAAAGCTAATATTACTATATTTGGTAATAATCGAGAATGTTATGACCAACTGTGAGAATGTTAATTATTTTATTTATTTTGATGGAATGTATCAGAGAATGTTATGAATATAACTTTCAATTTATAGTTTTATCCTGAAACTAAAATAGATGAGGAAGAAGAATGGTGATAGTTTTAGTACATGAGCACATGCTCGACATCAAAATATCTTCCTCTTTGGGAGGGTTCCTAAATTCCCCGTTTCAAGGGTATTTGAACATTACAGATAAACATAAAAAAAATCACCTAAGACATGTGTACAGAAAGAACGCTGAAGCGGGAGACCCTGTCAGAATGCAAACAACACTGAATCGGGAGATTTCGTCAGAATAGGAAAGAATGCTAAAGCGGGGAACCTTCGCTTCCAGAACGGGGGACTATCGCTTCTGGAACCGAGGGACAATCGCTTCTGGAACGCGTGACTATCACTTCTGGAACGGGGGACAATTGCTTTTGGAACGAGTGATTATCACTTTTGAAACGCGTGACTATTACTTCTGGAACGGGGGGATTTTCACTTCTATAATGGGGGACTATCACTCCCAAAACGGGAAAGAACAACAGAACGGGAACCGACATCTCAAGAACGGAAGATAATTGCTTCCAGAACGAGGATCGACATCTCGAGAACGGGGAATCAATACCTCCCGGACAGGACAGAACATCAGAACGGAAAGAATGGTTTAGATTGACAGTCAAGTGGTTATGATTAATTGGCCCGAACCATGAGTAACCACCAAGTGGCTGTGACTGATTGAGTTACTGAGGATAAAACAGTTGAAATGAATGAGCAAAGTAAATGAGCCTATGCCTAAAAGTAATCCATCAGCCGAAAACATAGGGGATTTGATCATTCCCTTTTAATATTACTATTATTGTAAAGTTTATAAGTACAGACTCAGGTAAAAAGAAAAAAACAGGGGGTGATGTAAAGATCTAAGCATGCTTCAACTAAAGGCACAATCCTTCCTCCATTTTCTCATCCAACAACTATGTAAAATTCTTTACATAAGTGAATATCAACAATATCCCCGTGGGATTTCTTTCCTTTGACGGGTTTTCATGTAAATGATGATATTTTTATTCTCTCATTCTCTCTTTAAATTATGATCTTTATTATTTGTTCGTAAATATTTTTTCATACTAGAAAATATCCTTTACATTTGGTGATTTCATTGAGAGGGAGAGAAAAACTCGAGAAAGCACTCCCAAAATGTCAAAAACCAAATCAAATGACCCCTCAACAACGAAAGCGAGAATAGACGGCACAGGTTGAAAGCAGAGATGAGAACGACAATGAGCACAAAACTGAAAATGGAATAGAAAATGGTAAACGCATTCCTTGCATATTCGATTGGGTTATTTCTTTTACATCATTATCAACTTCAAAGAAAAGAAGAAAAAAAGAGAGGAAGGAAATCATAAAAGAAATCCATTCGAAGGAAGGATGCGTAAAAAAAATCAGAGCGGATAAGAAAAGAAGAGCTCAGAAAGCTCAGAAGGGCTTAGAAAGCTCAGATCAGAAAATGTCAGAAAACTCAGATCAGAATGACTCAGAAAGCTCAGATCAGAAAGCTCATAAAATACAAAAAGGCTTCAGAAAAAGTAAAATCAGAGTTTCAGAACGGAAAAGTTGAAGTTCAGATCAGAGAAGGTTCAACTCTTCAAAAAAGAAAAAAGTTGAGTGTTAGAATTTCAGAACAGAAATCTGAAAGGATTTCAGAAAAGAAATTCGTTAAAAAAGAAAAAAGAATTACGAAGGAATTTCAGAGCAAAAACTCCCGAGTAAAAAGCTAAGCAAATAAGACCACATTCAAACTTCTTAGGAAGGGAAAGTCAAGAAAGATGATACTTAAATGTTTCAGAACAGGAAAACCAAGGAGACTGTGCTCAAATTTTTTAAAATGGGAAGACCAAAAAGAAGAAAGCTACGACTTAAGCAAATTCAGTCATTCAAAAGGAATTTATGAGTGCAGGAAATAAAATATGAACAAACAACCTGAGACATCCTGACTATGGGAACGGAGACGTCGTGATGATGTGAATAGAAATGTCTTAACAACGGAAGTGAAAACAGGAACAGAAATGGAAACTAAAACAAAAAAAGTTGGAAGCAAAATTACATGGCGAGTCATATATAAATAATAAGGATATGAGAGTATGCTTCATGGAGAATCTTACAGAATTCAAGTGAGCTTCATATCAAAAGTATAATAATCTTCGTACAAGAAAGTAAACTTAATCACGTTATTCAAATTTAATTTATTTTTAAATCATATAGACTTACATAGCATATTATATATATATCTTTAAAAAGATATAGATTTCTACTGCTTGAAGAATTTACAGAACTTGATTCGGAGCTCTTGAACAAGAGTTATAATAAGTTTCATGAAGGTTGTTCAATAAGATAGATTATACAGAACAAACAGATTTAAAAATTATACAGCGTCAATTGAAGCTACTTATATGGAGGATTATATACTATTGGAGGCATATATATATGAAAATCAACTTTTATAAGAATCTTATAGAATTTGATTTAGAGCTCCCAATCAAAACTTATGGTATGATAACGTGCACATTGTAAACTCTCTCTCTTTTCCGACATTAGAACAAATGGGATAAGTCCTTGGGAGGGGCAATTCATAAGTCATACTTTCAGAAGGAACTAACAGCGTAAGTCTTTGGGAGGGGCAATTCATAAGTTCTACTCTCAAAAGAAATTAAAGGCAATTCATAAGTCTCGCTCTTAGAAGGAACTAAGGGCATAAGTCACTGGGAGGGACAGTTCATAAGCCCTACTCTCAGAAGAAAATCAAAACGAGGCTATGCTTCCATTGAATGAGCCTAAGTCATTGGAAGTGTCTACATACGCCGTTCCCATAAGGAAATTGAAACGGGGTTATGGTTCCACTGAAAGAGCCTAAGTCCTTGAGAGTGTCTACGGGCACTGTTCTTAGAAGAAAATGTGAAAAAGGTCGGCGGCCTATTTACCCATGCCCTTGAGAGTGGAAAAAACCTTCTCTAAAAAATATGGAAAATAAACAACAAAAGGCTAAGGAGAAAAACACGCAGAGGATGAAACAAAATCTAAGGAGGAAAATTAAATGTCTTCAGAATGGAAAAAGGAAATGTCTTCAAAACGAGAAATTTTGGAGAACAGAAAAAGAAATGTCTTCAGAACAGAAAAAGAAATATCTTCAGAATGAAAAAGTCTGGAGAAAGGAAAAGTAAATGTCTTCAGAATGGGAAAGATTGGAAAACGGAAAAAGAAATGTCTTCAGAACGTGAAAGTCTTTAGAACGGAAAAGGAAACATCTTGAGAAATGAGAAAGTCTGGAGAACGGAAAAGGAAATATCTTAAGAACGGGAAAATCTTTAGAATGGAAAAGGAAATGTCAATAGAATGGGAAAGTCTGAAGAACAGAAAATGAAACATCTTCAGAATGGGAAAGTCTGGAAAACGGAGAAGGAAATGTCTTAAGAACGGGAAAATATTCAGAACAGAAAAGATTTGAAGTTGAGAAAAGAACTTCAGAACATAAAAGAAAAGAAGTTAAGGAAAGACCTTCAGCTCAGTAAAGAAACGCTGAGAAAAGAAGAGTTGAGTAAAGAAGGGCAGAAAAAAGAGCTACAGAACGGAGCTGAGCAAAAGGTGGTCAGGAGTAAAGGAAAAAGAAGCGAGAAAAGGATGGAAAAAATTGAAAGCAGAAAAAGAAAATAAGGAAACGGGAGAAACTCTACTAATAAGTTCGTAGCATGGAAAATAGGAAAAAATCTACCAACAGAAGTGGGGCATCAAACTCAAGCTCCTGCAATGAAATTATAAAACGATACACTCGCTCCTTAGTCATTTAATTATTATATTATTTTTATACAATATTCATGTCACAGATCTTATCGTATGAGGGAAGGAAAAAGAAAAATGAGGAAATGGGGGAAACTCTATCGATGAGCCGGTAGGAAATCAAAACGGGGTCATGGTTCCACGTAAGGAGCTTAACTCCTTGGGAGTGTCTATGGACATTGTTCCCATAAGGAAAAAGAAAATATGAAAACAACATAAACTCTATCAACAAATACGGAACGTCAAACTCAAACTCGTGCGATGCAATTATGGAACGGTATACTCACTCCTTATTCATTTCAATAAATTATTATTGTTCTTATACAATATTCTTGTCGCAGATCTTAACGTACAAGAGAAGAAAAATGAAAAATAAAGAAACGGGAGAAACTCTATCATTGAACCCGTACAGAAAAAATGAGAGAACCTCTCCAATGAGCCCAAATGATGAAAATGGGAAAAACTCTATCAGTAAGCCCATAGTAAAAAGAACGGAAAGGCTATATAACAAATGAAGGGAAAGTAATCATCATCGACAACGAGCTGGAAAAAAAGTTAGACGACAAATGCAAAGCATTCGTGAACGGGCATAGAGGAACGTGACAATAGAAAGAAATGGAGAAGCCATCACCGACAGCGAACAAACCAAAAAATTGTTTGGAAAGACCATGTCACATGTTTTTAAAGAGCACATGAGAACATAAATGGGAAGACGTAACGACAGAATAAGAGATGACAAACCATTACACATCAATAAGTGAATTTATTGAGTGTAATGAGGGCAAATGAACATGTAAAAACTCCACTCAAGACACATGTACAGAAAGAAAGCTGAAGCGGGAGACCTCGTCAGAAAAGGAAAGAATGTTGAAGTGGGGAACCTTCACTTCCTGAATGGCGGACTATCGCTTCTGGAATGGGGGGACAGTCACATCTAGAATGGGGGGGCAACCGCTCGCTTCTGAAATGGGTGACTATCACTTCCGGAACGGGTGACTATCACTTCTGGAATGGGAAGACTATTGCTTCCAGAATGAGGGACCATCACCCCCATAACGGGAAAGAACAACAGAATAGGAACTGACATCTTGAGAACGGGAGATCATCGCTTTCAGAACGGGAACCGACATCTCGAGAACGGAAAATCATTACCTCCTAGACATGACAGAATGAAAAGAACGGTTCAGACTGATAGTCAAGTGGTTGTGATTGATTGACCCGAACCATGAGGAACCACTAAGTGGCTATGTCTGATTGAGTTGTTGAGGATAAAACAGTTGAAAGGAATGAGCAAAGTAAATGAGCCCACACCTAAAAGCAATCTCATCAGCTGAAAGCATAGATGATGTGATCATTCCCTTTTATTATCATTATTATTATTATTATTGTAAGGCCTATAAGTATAAGCTCAGGTAAAAAAAATGGGGGCGAGGAAAAGACCTAAGCATATCTAAACTAAAGTCACCACCCTTCCTCTCTTCTCTCATCACATAATTAAGTAAAATCCTTTACATAAGTGAATATCAATAATCTCCCAGTGGATTCATTTAAGAGTTTTTCACGTAAATGATGGTGTCTTTATTCTCTCATTCTCTCTTTCAATTATGATCTTTATTATTTGTTCGTAAATGATTTTCTATACCAGAAAAAATCATTTACAACAGATATTAAATATCACTAAAAATACCATAACATTCCGAGTTTATGACTCATCATTCTCTCTTATACCAAACATATCGTTAATGGTTTCTTGAGCTCACCCCATGGGATTACAATTTTTGTCACCCCGCAGGATTTTCAACCCACAGCCTGTGGATTTCTTAAGCTCACCCCTTTGACCTTTTTCATTTTTTCACCCTATAGGGTTTCAGCTCACCCATAGGGATTTTCTGAGCTCATCCCTTACCTATAGAAACTTCGTGTGTGCTAAGGCCATTGGCAACAGCCGATCAATATCTAGGCACCACATTATAATGGCCAAGGATTACAAATCAAATTCAATTCTTCCAAACTCAATTTCAGGACCTGTGAGGATTGATGGCATTTGTCACATTTATGCACGTACTCCGTCTCTTGATGGAATTTGGGCCAGTAGTAGGCCTCATGAATGACCTTATGTGAGAGGGATATGCATGATTTTGCAGATGCCCTCATGCATCTTAGCCATTACATAACTCATTTCTCTATGACTGAAGCAATTTAAATAGGGCCGAATATACGTTCGCCTCTAGAGTTGATCATTTATAACTGAATATCTCGCAAAAAGATAGTTAGGGTGACTGTACATCTATATAGATGAATTTGAGTGTTATATCTTTCTAACAACATCAAACTTTATGTCGCTACTATCGGTCTTGCTACACATAAGAATTTCTTATCCGAAATTTCTGACACCCTTTCATCAACATCAATCTAGAGAGATACTTTCCTTTGGGGAAAGTGAAAGCTAAAGAGGATGCCGGTTGTTGCACCAGCCACTTAGGCGATAATCTAAAATGACATGTTGACCATCCCAAACAAGTCATGTCTTGTGCATCAGTCTATAAATGACGCGTCTTACGTCAAGTATCAAGAAGTTCCATGTGGGATAAGGCCCGAGTTTTGGTCCATGCTTAAGACTTTAAGACTCCAATCATAAAGGTCGAAAGAAAAAATAGAAATTACAGTAACTCACTTATTCAAATGCTGGTAATTTTAATGTAGTCGATTTGCAATCATACAAGTCTTTTGAGAGTTTGCAAAAATTGTACAGCATTGTGATAATTAACATAATTATATATATTGTTTATTTTTAATAGATAACTGCATTTAAGGAATGTAATTAAAATTGATATTAAAAAAATTCTCAGCGTAAGTTATTTTTAACTTATCATGGTCAAAATCCTTTGAATTAAACATTTTATTTGCCAAAATCTTTCCACTTACTTCCTCTAAAATCGTGAATTGGACGAATTATTGTGAAGATGGGTCAAAATCGTTTCCAACCATTAAAATTTATGAGTTAATTTCACATAAACCCCTTCAATTTTAATTTATATGAGTTAATTTTACATAAACCCCTCAACATTAATCTCTTCTTAAAAGATCTTTCAACTTTCATGATCCATAAAACAAACCCCTTGTATTAAATTCATGGCACGTGACCAATATTTACCTACTTTTGACCATTTTTGCCCTTTTTCACGTGGATGAAACAGTAAAAAAAAAAAAGAAAAAGAAATCAAAGACACATCCAAAGAAGAATCCATATTCGTGAAAGGGGAAAACGCAGAGGAGAAGGGGAGAATTAGGATTTCGTCGCCAGGGTTCTAGCAGGAATTCTCGCCTTTTTCTTGCGCCGTCGCCTCTGAAAGGTTCGGTTTCTTCAAATTTGAAGAAAAAATAGTTCCAGATCTACTTAAAATTTATTGCATAATATAAGTACGAATTTGGATTCATAATATATCAATAGTAATATTATCGAGTTATCATTAATAATTTATCATTAAAATATTATGGATTATTTTCTACCTATCTCAATGAGATACAGGTAGTTTACTATTGAAACTCTTTTTTAAGATCAGCATATATGAATTTATAGAAAAGTACTTCAATAGCAGTGTATCATTGATGTACATAACTTAGTATATATACATAAGTCATATGATACCTTTTCCAGTATCCACATCATATGTTGATAGAGGTTCAATTTGAAATGCCAAAAAAAAAACTCTTTCAAGGATTAGTTATTGACATTGTACCCTATATTTAGAGATTTTGGTTGAATGTTTGTTTTTATATATTTATTTTTGTTTAACATTTGAACATTTATTTCGATTCACACTTAAAGTTTTGTAATGATTAATTTACTAAATTGAATGTCATGTCTATCATTTTTTCAATATTGATCACAGTTATAGAAATTCACTATGTTTACAGTAATCTACAAAACCTGTGATATTATTAAAAAAGTCTTTTCATGTCGATATGTATAAAAATCCCAAAGAACTGTCAATAGAATGAAACCTTGTATTTCGTAAAATGGTTTTCATTGTTATTAATGCATGGATGAAGACCAGTCCTAAAAGTATAGTCAGGTGTGAATTTTTTTTTCGATTTAATCTGTATACATCTAGTTAGACCGATCAGATATAACTTTTTATTTATAATTATTTAAAAAATGTGACTAGACGGATGTAACTTTTCATTTATAATTACTTGAAAAATGTAGAGATCCATAATATAATAATCTTAAAATGTTCAAATGTAAATGATACCATTGTACTTTTAGGGTCTTGTGAGATACACCAATGTACTTTGGATAATGTACTTTGGATATGACCAATTTAGTGCATGCAGTTTCTAGTTTTGTCCAAATTAATCCTCTACAATAGAAAATGTTGAATTTGTAACGTAACTCATGTGAGAGAAATGTTTTTTTTCCAAATAGCCCTTAACTTTACCATTACCATTCACTTTCACCAAACTCTTTCCCCCCAATTTTACCTTCTTCATGAACATCCAACCCTCTCTAAAACTTTTCCACAAATATACCCCCATTTATTTGAAGATTTTTCATCAACAACCCCTTCAACCACTTAGCAAAATATTTTCTATGTAGTTGATTATATATTCCGGGCAAAAATTTCTTGGCGAAATCCGCTTGGATCACTGAACAGATGGGGTCTAGCCAATTATTTCCTCTAATTGGCTATACATTTGCAGAGACTGTTTATTTTCTTGGAAAATTAATTTTGCATGAACAAATTTTTCCGGAAATTACATCGTTGTGAATTTCCACTAGGTCCACCACTATCTCACTCTTTGAACTCACGTAGTTGAAGGCTCTGTCCCATCATCTGTATGCTGTCGGTAATTTTATCTATTCAGTTATAATTGAAAAAAAGTCCTTCACTCTTTTAGTAGAAACTTTAAGAAGGATTTTTTTGTTGGACTTAAGTTGAATATTTTGTTTTGGTGAGTGTACGAGAATCGTTGAGCAGGGCACCACATCAAGAAGCAAGGAACCAATTAGATAGCCGACAAAGCTGGATGGCTATAGTCGTTAGATGAAACTCAATGGCCTAGATTAGTCTTGAACCCATTCAAGGAATTGTATCAGCGGTGATCCCGTATTCTATTGTTTCCTTCACAGTTGTGAATTAGTTTAAGATATCAGATTTTATGTAAGTAAAAGATACTCAAAATTTCGTATATAAATATGGACCATTGTGACCTAGAAAGAGGATACAATCCACTTACTTTCATCTAAAATCTCTTCCTTTTGTCATGTTCATTCTAAAATTTAAATAGTAAAACTCGTTTACAGTTTGATGTTTTCACTGAAAGGGAGATCTAGACTTAAGAGTGCAAGACAATATGTCTTGAACCAGATTAAACACAAATCACGACGGAGCAATGATATGAATCATGCTGATCAACCCCAACAGCCCATAGAAGTGCAAGAGATGATACAAACTAAATTGACATGAATGCAAAGCATGGATAACCACAACAATGAAGCCCTTAGTAGTTTGTGAAAAACTGGGTAAGAGTAGATTTCAGCTTTGCAATGGGATATGGCATAAACTCAAGTAGAAATAAGTTAGATGACTATCAATGGGGAATGGGAGAATTTGGCGGACCTACATGTTATGGATCGGAATAGCCCGCTCGTCAGATGACACAACCTGGTTGCAACCCACAATGTTCAACGTGATGATGTTGAAGTCTAATCTAAGGATAACAACAAGGAGGCATGTGGAGAAAATGGACCGCAATAGTTATTGATGGAGAAGGTCGTTGAAAAGATGCTAGAAAGGAAGATGATGGAGATGCGAAAGTTAGGAAACACTGGTGTGAAAGACCTCCCCTTTATGTCTAGAGAACTTCACAACCCTGATCCAAAGAAATTTGTGACCCAAAAATTCAAGTGCTATGAAGTGAAGATAAATCCCGTTGATCACATTAGATGATACAAGCAAGTGATAGCCCTAAACCAACATGAAGATAAGCTTATGCGTTAGATGTTCTCGACCATCTTGGAGGATAGCTCCCTGATTTAGTATCACTCACACCCTTCATGTTCAATTAATAGTTTCACTATTATTCCTTCTGTGTTCTTAGAATAATATTCCACGTACTGTTTTATCGTGGAGGACTCAGAGTATCTCCTCACAATCATTATAAAGAAAGAGAAGTCATTTCAAGATCATACCCACCGCTTCAAAGATGAAATGGTCAAAGTTGAAAAAATTGTGATGAGCGGATGACAAGATTGGGATTAAAGCATGGTTTGGAACCAAGTCTGCCTTCTTTTTATGATATGTTCGAGGTCAAACATATCACAATGGGAGAAACTTTCCTACGAGCACAAACATGCATTACTCTAGAGGAAGAAAAGAAAAGTATGTAGAGACTTTCAGATCGACAGCCTGGGAAACAGCGATCGAGCCGTGAAGCTAAAAAATTGGAAAGAAGAGGATGGAAAGGCTGATGACATAACGAAATACCAATGGGAAAGTGCAGATAAAAGGGGAAGGATCACGGAACAGGTTCACCCGAAAGAAACTTTTACACGTCATTGTCCATACCCATCAACCAGATATTGGAAGCAATAAAAAGCAACCTATGGTTGAAGAGGTCAGCGCCGCTGACAAAAGAACTAAGCAGTAGGGATAAGGATAAAAAGCGCTCATACCACAGAAGCAATGATCATTACACAAAATAATGTTTCGAGTTTAAGGACTACATTAAAGAGTTGGTTAAAGAATCTTATCGCGAGCAGTACGTGTAAAAATGGAACGAGAAAAGCATAATAGCCCAAACCTAGGAACCATTGTGAAACATGGACACAATCATTGCCTTAACAGAACATGAGGGTACAATATGGAAGGAATGAAAAATGTATTGTAAGAACCTAATGAGGGATGTGAGCAGGAAACAAGAGAATTGTCCATGGTCCTCTGATAGTATGCCGCTTATCTTTGATGACCTAGAGTTTTATAACCATGACAGACAACATAATGACGCCTTGGTAATCATGCTATAGGTTGGGAATCGTCTGGTGAGAAGAGTCTTACTTGACGATAAGGTCCTACATCGGTCCATAATTGAAAAGATGGCAATGGTGACCCTAAAGCTGTAAGGGATACCACAACCCTTGGTCAATTTCAACGGAGCAATCATATATTATGACATCTACATAGGCTGATTGACACGTAATCATCTAGTGAGCAATCAAATGGGAGGAAGTAGATGACCTATGAGTTAGAAAAATGGTGGTCGTCAGATGTGATTGGACGGTCTAATTATTTAGCTATGAGTATTTTTCTCCTTATGGTCCCTTAGATCATCAATGAAAACCTTTAATAAGGAAGGATATCAAAAGAATTAGTGTAATATTCCTAGATGGTGGAATATTCATAATTTTTCTATTATGTAGCAACAAAGTAACAGAACATACAAGGAGAATATACACTTTATTTTATGTATAAATTTAGATGTAACCCTAAAAAGGACAACACTAAATACAAACATAGTACTTTGAGTCTGTTGTCTCTCACTTTTTCTTTTTACATTCATTCTATATGTTACTGTAAATTCTTTTACACACATATTCAAAAGGGATCCTCTCACTCCCAATACGTGTCGAATCGTTCAACTACATGGCATAGTTCGTAGTAGTGGATACTCTACCCCCATCTGATGCTATATATTGGGAAGGTCCTAGTTGCACAAAATGATAATTGTACCATCGACATACTATCAGGTTTGCACAAAATGATAGTCATACCATCGATTACTATCAAGTGTTTGAATACCCCATGTCGAGATCGAATTAAGACAATCAAATGGATCACCCCATTACCCGATGTTTTACTATCTCATGCTAGAGCTCCATTATGCATGACTGTAGAGATAGAAAAGTACGTGGTAGAAATGGAGCAATAGCAATTAAAGGATGACAGGCTGGAGAAGCCATCAAACTTGAGGTATCATGCAATAGAGCATACGAAACTCATGCCTCAAGATGAGGTGAATGACAAAGTAACCGAATATGCACATGATTCAATAAAACATAAAAAGGAAAATTTAACATAATTCTTATATAAGAACAACGATATATTTACAAGAACTGAAAAAGAGATGCCACATATTTGAACCTGTGAAATAGAGAAAGTATCTTTTGCTCTAAAAGGAAATGTTGTCATAAAAGAAGAAGTAGAAACATTTCTAAGCACCAACTCAATCAAAGAAGTGAATTATCTAGGCATGCTAAAAAAATGCATGGATTTTAGTGGTCTGAACAAGGCATGCTCAAAAGATGACTGCTTCTTACCTCAGATTAATTAGATGGTGTATACAATCTTGAGATAGGAACTCTTGAGCTTCATGAACATATACTCTAGATACGACAAGTTCAACTTAATTAAGAAAAAACCTTATTCACAAATGAACAAGAAATTTTTTATTATAAGGTGATGCATTTGGTTTAAAAAACATAGGTGCAACCTATCAGAGGTTCGTGAACAAGGGTCTTCAAAAATATATTAGAAAATAATGCAAGTTTACGTGGATAACATGCTCTAAAAAGCGAACGATGAAAGGAACATATAAGCCACTTCAATGAAACATTTTCCATCTTAAGAGAAGGTCAAATGAACCCCAACCCGAAGAAGGTCACTTTCAGGGTCTCTATTGGGAAATTCTTCGGTCACCTGGTCACACAAAAGAGAATAGAAGTCAACTCTGATCAAGCCAAAGTAGTGATGGAGAAGAAGTCCCCAAGGAACTTAAAGGAGATACAGAGCATAAAGGGGAAATTGTGACACTCAACAAGTTTCTTTCATGGTCAATGGAAAGATGCAAGTCATTCTTCACAAAAGTCAAAAAGAATTCCATGCATAATTAGGATGATGAATGTGAACAAGCATTCTAGAGGATAAGTGTAGCGTTCATCAGGGTGGAAAATAAGCAACAAAGACCAATATATCTTTGTTAGCAAGAGCCTTGTGGTCGTAGAAACTAGACAGAAGATGATGGAGAAATTGATCTTTTTAGTGGTGATAGTGACAAGAAAGTTATGGCCTTACTTTCAGTCTCACACTAAAGTTGTTTTAATAGATTCATCGATTCAAAGACCACTGTATTCACCTGAGATAACTAGAGGGGCAATTGTACGGGAAAAAATCATACACTGACAAAGATATAAATTCTAATATGATGAAAGAAAACCTAGATTTCTTGGAAGAAATGAGGGAAGCTGAATTCATCAAACTGGCAAGCTACAACCAGGGGAGGAGGTGGGGGACCTCGTGTTAAAAAAGATCTTCCAAGCGAACGACTGCATGATAGGGCCAAACTGAGAAGACCCATATGTGGTAAAAGGAATTGGTGGGAACGAGTATTATCTCCTCATAGTGAAAGATAGAAGAGAAGTATTGAAGTCGTGGTAACAATTCTTTTACAGAAGTACTATGTACAATTTTATTTCATTTTTTCTCTAATCTAATAAAAAATAACTTCTCATGTGGTTTCCCACTAAGGGTACTCCGTGTATTTTCCCGCTAAGGGTACTCCATGTAAAATTGTGTCTATTTATCTTATCCCAAATGATTTTATTATACTAACAAATATGACAGAACATAACTTAGAGGGTTACAATTTATTATGAGTTTAAGTCTTGGGAACGGACTGCACAACATTGTTTGGCCATTTTCCATTTTACCTCACTGAAGAAAAAGCTCAAAAGAAAATAGATGAAGACGAAAAACAATGGAAGAAAAAGAAACACTTACGAAGAAGCAAAAAGCAAAGTAGTTGTGATTTTGTGAAAAATGACTATTTAAAGCACGAAACTCAGTCAAAAGTTCAATGGAGGAAAGAAACCTCAAGCTACATGTTTAAAAACAGGTTTCTCAGTTGGACGGACGACACACGAAAGGACTGGGCAGGGGAAATCATCATTACCTTGTCATTTCGTCTACCTGCATGCTAGATGACGTAAATGCCATCCCGCTTGACTGTCATTTACATTCTTCGCACTAAAGATGAGTTTCTCGAAGCCTTGGTGGAAACAAAAGTCATTGTTTCAATAATAACATTATTGTCGAACAATAGCCATTGGATTTCGTGGGTTATCATTCTACATTAATGGCATCAAGCCCTTGAGTATAAGAGGGGCAATTGTACGGGAAGCGTTGAGCTGGGTGCAACATCATGAAGCAAGAAACCAATCAAAAAGAAAGAAAGAGATAGCCAGCAAGGCTGGATGGTTATGGCCATTAGATGAAACTCAATGGCTGAGATCAGTCCTGAACACAATCAAGGAATAGTCTCAGCGACTATCCCATATTCTACGGTGTTCCTTCATTCACGGTTGTGAATTAGTTAAAGAGATCAAATTTTGCGTAATGGAAATATACCTAATAATTTGTGTATAACTATGGATCATTGTAACCGAGAAAGAGGATACAATCGACTCAAATCGTCTACTCTCTCTCTCTCTCTCTCTCTCTCTCTCTCTCTCTCTCTCTCTCTCTCTCTCTCTCTCTCCCCTCGTGTTCATTATAAATTTTATACTTTAGGATTCCTTTACAGTGGGCTTATGGAATGTAGAATTTGGATACTACAAAACTAACAGTAAGCCAATTTCTCATCTCTAATTTCAAGTTATCATAACATCTTAGTTCTTTCATGACCTAGGAGATGTTTAATAAGTCATGAGCTCCGTTAGTGGCCTTGAGTAGATGGCTTATATTAACTGTCATTATCTATTTGCAGTTTCTGGTGTTAAACTTACTCTCACATGGGATTGTATGTGCTTTCTTTATTCTAATTCAGTGTTGACCATCTATGTTCAACTTATTCTCTTGTTAAGTCAGAGAGAGAGAGAGCGTACCTGAAATTGTGAGATTTTAGAACAAGATCAAGGTTCTGGAACAAAATCATGAAGGACTTCCACATGTGTTGTGTGTTTGTCGAATAGCTTTAGGGTAGGGTGAGTGATGCAAATCTAGGAGCTGAATATGGACGTGGGGCTGAGCATACATGCGGGAATGTAGCGGAACTTGTACAAGATCCTTTATCACTCCCTAGTGGTCCAATTACAAGACTTAGAGCCCAAAATTTCAAGAAAGCACTTATTGGGCTGATTTAAGAGAATTGAAATGATTCTGAAAAAATGAAGCCCAATGTGGGGCCAAATGAAAATCAAGGCTTTATCCATGTCATCAAGGCCATTGAAGAGTCTACTTAGCATACAAAAGCAATTGAAAAGGATAATGAACCTACAAAAACGTGTTCATCAAGATAAGACCATGAAATGGCATAAATTGGACTATTTTCAAGGCTATGAAATAGGGGGATGAATCTAGCTTGGATTGGTTATGCTTAAATACATTGTTCATAGTCAATTAGCATACAAAAGCAATTGAAAAGGATAATGAACCTACAAAAACGTGTTCATCAAGATAAGGCCATGAAAGGGCATGAATTGGACTATTTTCAAGGCTATTAAATAGGGGGATGAATCTAGCATGGATTGGTTATGCTTAAATACATTGTTCACAGTCAATTAGTGATATTTACTTATTATTAGCAGTAAAAAAAGGTCTAAAAACATGGGAACTTATTTACTTTAATGTTGGTGTTGTTTCAAAGCTAAAATTAATGCTTTTCTTATACTTGGAGGGTTGTTCCAAGTATAAAACATGGTACCCACGGAATTTGTAATCATGTTATGAATATTGAAATCAAGTTTATGTTATTGTGAGGTGTGTCCTCTTTGTTCTTGAAAGAACTCTTTGAACTTATCAAGTTAGTCTTGTGACGTTCAAACAACCAAACTTATCACCTTGATTCTTGAGTGATCCTTAGGTTTCTTGGTGTGGCGTTTCTATCCTTCGTAGTCTTAGTTCTTATCTTGCTAGATAACGGGTTAAGGCTCAACAATCTTGTCTTTCACGTTCTTGGGGTTCTTGAATTATCATTGTTATCGGGTTTCATCGTAAATCGTCGGTGGGGTTCATATCATTTGGTATCAAAGCTTTGATTCTAAGGCAAGTTTGACTACCCTTTATCTTTATTTTTTTCTTATTTCTTTCTGTATTGAGAAAAAAAAGCAAAAAAAGGAGAGAAAAATAGAAAAAAAAAGAGAGAAGAAGATGAGAAGTCTACAAAAAACAAAAGCAATAAGAATTTTTTTGTTCCAATCCTGTTTCTCATTTTCTCAACTCTTTAAACCCAAAAAAACAAAAAAAACAGAGTTATCAAAATCCGTTACGGACTTTTTCAATTTTGGGTAATTATTGAAACCATTGAAACCGTGTATTCCATTCCTTTTCTATCGCAATCAAATTTTGACCATTTGTGAGTTTTTGTTATTTCTCATTTTGAATTGCTGCTGGATATTGGTTACTTGAGTTCGATTAAGGGCTAAAGAGACACAAAAGAGTGGAAAAAGGCAAGAGTGTGTGAGACCATAAGAGGGTAAAAGCCATTTAGAGTGAAAACATTGTTATCGGGTTTCATCGTAAATCGTCGGTGGGGTTCATATCATTTGGTATCAAAGCTTTGGTTCTAAGGCAAGTTTGACTATCATTTATCTTTATTTTTTTTCTTATTTCTTTCTGTATTGAGAAAAAAAAGAAAAAAAAAAGGAGAGAAAAATAGAAAAAAAAAAAGAGAGAAGAAGATGAGGAGTCTACAAAAAACAAAAGCAATAAGAATTTTTTTGTTCCAATCCTGTTTCTCATTTTCTCAACTCTTTTGACCTAAAAAAACAAAAAAAAAAGAGCTATCAAAATCCGTTACGGATTTTTTTGAATTTTGGGTAATTATTGAAACCGTGTATTCCATTCCTTTTCTATCGCAATCAAATTTTGACCATTTGTGAGTTTTTGTTATTTCTCATTTTGAATTGCTGCTGGATATTGGTTACTTGAGTTCGATTAAGGGCTAAAGAGACACAAAAGAGTGGAAAAAGGCAAGAGTGTGTGAGACCATAAGAGGGTAAAAGCCATTTAGAGTGAAAACATTGTTATCGGGTTTCATCGTAAATCGTCGGTGGGGTTCATATCATTTGGTATCAAAGCTTTGGTTCTAAGGCAAGTTTGACTATCCTTTATCTTTATTTTTTTTCTTATTTCTTTCTGTATTGAGAAAAAAAAGAAAAAAAAAGGAGAGAAAAATAGAAAAAAAAAAGAGAGAAGAAGATGAGGAGTCTACAAAAAACAAAAGCAATAAGAATTTTTTTGTTCCAATCCTGTTTTTCATTTTCTCAACTCTTTTGACCGAAAAAAACAAAAAAAAACAGAGTTATCAAAATCCGTTACGGACTTTTTTGAATTTTGGGTAATTATTGAAACCGTGTATTCCATTCCTTTTCTATCGCAATCAAATTTTAACCATTTGTGAGTTTTTGTTATTTCTCATTTTGAATTGCTGCTGGATATTGGTTACTTGAGTTCGATTAAGGGCTAAAGAGACACGAAAGAGTGGAAAAAGGCAAGAGTGTGTGAGACTATAAAAGGGTAAAAGCAATTTAGAGTGAAAACACGAGAATGAGTGAATAATTGTTGAGTAAAACACGTGAGGGATTGTTTGTGAGATTTTGAATCTTATTTTTCAGATTCTAAATATGTCCAATAATCAAGACAAAGACGTATTTGAAGAAGTTCAACAACAAGCCATTACGAACCTTCAAATGCAAGCGATGTTGGGGAAATGAGGCGTATGTTGAGGGCTGAATTAGAACCTATTCAAGAGAGGTTGGATAAGGTAGAAATGGGAACACCTAGGGGGCAGCAACATTAAAATCCAAATAGACAGCAAGGTGGGCGTGTTTGTTCGGATAATCCTGAGGAAGAAGCGGAATTGGAGGAGTTTGAAGAGCCATATATGAACCAGGGCAGGTTTGAGCGTGGTTATGGGAATAGAGAAGTTAGGATGGGTAGACCTAGGAGGGATAATGATCTAGGAAACATAAAGATCAAAATCTCATCTTTTCAAGGTAAAAATGATCCGGAAGCTTACTTGGAGTGGGAAACTAAAGTGGGGATGGTGTTTGATTGTCACAACTATTCGGAGATAAAGAAGATTAAGTTGGCAGCAATTGAATTCA
The DNA here is from genome assembly GCA_003255025.1 of Datisca glomerata. NCBI lineage: Eukaryota > Viridiplantae > Streptophyta > Magnoliopsida > Cucurbitales > Datiscaceae > Datisca > Datisca glomerata. The sequence goes on from QANY01002702.1 coordinate 238,886, forward strand.
CCGATTATGCCATTGTTTGGTAGGATCAATTACAAAATAATAGAAGGAGGAATAGAGAGCCACCCGTGGGCACTTGGGAGGAGATGAAATTACTTATGAGGAGACGTTTTGTACCAAGCTACTATTATAGGAGTTTGTTTCAAAAACTACAGAGACTAACTCAAGGTTCCAAGAGTGTAGATGAATACTACAAGGAGATGGAGGTAGCTATGATTCGAGCAAATGTGGAAGAGGACCGTGAAGCCACCATGGCTAGGTTTTTGCATGGTTTAAATCGTGAAATTACGGATATAGTTGAGTTACAACACTATGTTGAGTTGTCGGATATGGTGCATCAAGCCATAAAATTGGAGGAACAACTCAAAGCGCAAATGATTGGATAGGAGAGGACAACTTGTAGCTTCCACTAGTACATGGAAGACAGCCCCTAAAAAGGATGAGCAGCAACAAAGCAAGTCAAAAATTTGAACAATCTAAGAATGTCAAACCCACGACGAACACTTCTCTAGGTAACATCGAAACTTCTATTTCTAAAACCCGTGATATCAAGTGTTTTAAATGTCAAGGGCGAGGTCACATAGCTAGCCAATGTGTAAACAAAAGGGCGATAGTGATAAATGCCTAAGGTGAGCTTGAATCAGAGGATGTGGAGGAAGTAGTTGATGAAATTCCACCTTTAAAAGATGCTGATGACGAGCAAAATACTGTGGTTGGAGAATTATTAGTAGCAAGGCGAGCTCTCAACATGCGAGTTAAGGAGGAAGAAAGTAACCAAAGGGAGAATTTGTTTCATACTCGATGCTTTATCAAAAACAAAGTTTGCAGTGTAATTATTGATGGGGGAAGTTGCACAAACGTGGCTAAATGAATGTAGCGAAATCAAGGTGACAAAGCAAGTGTTGGTCGCATTTTCCATTGGCAAATATGAGGATGAGGTGCTTTGTGATGTGGTTCCTATGCATGCATGTCATATATTGTTAGGGAGACCATGGCAATATGATCGAAGGGCTACACATGATGGATTCACAAATAAGTTTTCTTTTATTTTTGAAAAGAAACTTATTACTCTTGTTCCATTAACTCCAAAAGAGGTTATGGAGGATCAAGTAAAGTTCAAAAGATCAAATGAAAAAAAGAGAGAAAAAGAAAGAAAGGCCGAAATTGAGAGGAAAGAAAATGAGAGGAAAGAAACTAAGGGAAAGAAAAAGAGAGAATTTCAGCCTTAGTGAGAGCAAGAGAGGAAAAATTCACTTATACTTCCAAAAAATGTGAGATCAAGAGAGCATTATTTTCACATCAATCATTTATTGTACTTATGTACAAGGAAGCCTTTTTATGTACTAATGATCTTGCCGATTCTTTGCCGCACATTATTGTTTCTCTTTTGCAGGAGTTTGATGATGTCTTTCCCGAAGAGATACCTCATAGCTTACCACCATACCACCAATTCGTGGAATCGAACATCAAATTGATTTCATACCTGGTGCATCAATTCCAAACTGACCTACCTATAGGAGCAATCCCGAGGAAACAAAGGAACTTCAAAGGCAAGTAAGTGAATTATTGGAGAAGGGTTATGTGCCTGAAAGTATGAGTCCTTGTGCAGTTTCGGTGCTGCTAGTTCCTAAGAAAGATGGTACATGGAGGATGCGCGTAGATTGCCGAGCCATTAACAACATAACGGTAAAGTATCGTCATCTTATTCCTAGACTAGATGATATACTGGATGAATTGCATGGTTCTTGTATTTTTACAAAGATTGATCTTAAGAATGGATATCACCAAATTAGAATGAAAGAAGGTGATGAATGGAACACTGCCTTTAAAACTAAACACGGTTTGTACGAGTGGTTAGTGATGCCTTTTGGTTTAACTAATGCTCCGAGCACATTTATGCGTTTGATAAACCATGTTTTACGTGCATTTATTGGTAGATTTATAGTTGTATATTTTGATGATATCCTAATTTATAGCAAAAACATGGAAGAACATGTAGAGCATTTGAAATCTGTTTTAGATGTGTTAAGGAAAGAAAAGTTGTTTGCTAACTTCAAGAAGTGTACCTTTTGCAAGGATAAGCTTGTGTTTCTTGGCTCTGTTGTTAGTTCTAAAGGAATTGAGCTAGACGAGGAAAAGGTGAAGGCAATACAAGAGTGGACAACGCCAACAACAATCAGCCAAGTGAGGAGTTTTCACGACCTAGCTAGTTTCTATAAACGGTTTGTGCGTGATTTTAGTAGCTTGGCCGCCCCTCTTACTGAAGTCATAAAAAAAATGTTCCATTTAAGTGGGAAAAGGAACAAGAAAAAGCATTCAATTTGATCAAAGAAAAGTTAACTAATGCACCATTGCTTATTTTACCTAACCTTGCGAAAACATTTGAAATTGGGTGTGATGCCTCAGGAATAGGTATTGGAGCTGTTTTGATGCAAGAAGGTCGTCCCGTGGCTTATTTTAGTGAAAAGTTGAGTGGGGCAGCTTTAAATTATCCAACTTATGATAATTAGATGTACGCTTTGGTGATGGCATTGAAAAATTGGCAGCATTATCTATGGCCAAAGGAGTTTGTGATTCACACGGATCGTGAATATTTGAAATATTTGAAAGGACAGCAAAAGTTGAACAAACGACATGCCAAGCGGGTAGAATTCATTGAAACATTTCCTTATGTGATCAAATATAGGCGAGGTAAGGAAAATGTGGTTGCTGACGCATTGTCCCGAAGGTATGCCTTACTTTCAATTTTATACACAAAATTGCTTGGTTTTGAATACATTAAGGATTTGTATGCACAAGATTCTGATTTTGGTAATATGTTCAATGCATGTGAAAAAGTGGCAATTGATAAGTTTTATAGGCATAATGGATTTCTGTTTAGGAAAAATTAATTGTGTGTGCCTATGTGTTCTTTGCGTGAATTGCTTGTGAGAGAAGCTCATGGAGGAGGATTAATGGGCCATTTTGGAGTAGCTAAGACTTTTGGAGTTTTGCATGAATATTTCTTTTGGCCTCATATGAAGCGTGATGTGCAAAGAATCTGTGAAAAATGTATCACATGTAAACAAAGTCTAAATTAAAATCTCATGGCTTGTACACCCCTTTGCCTATACCTAGTAAACCTTAGATTAATATTTCTATGGATTTTGTTTTGGGTTTACCTAGAACTAAGAGGGGGAGAGATTCAATTTTTGTGGTGGTTGACAGGTTTTCTAAATGGCACACTTCATTGCATGTCATAAAACCGATGATGCATCACATATAGCTGATTTGTTCTTCAAAAAAATTGTTAGGTTACATGGCATGCCTAAGACCATTGTTTCTGATAAGGATGCAAAGTTTTTGAGTTACTTTTGGAAGACTTTGTGGGGAAAGTTGGGAACCAAGTTATTGTTTTCTACTACTTGTCATCCACAAACTGATGGTCAAACTGAAGTAGTGAATAGAACTTTGTCTTCTTTATTGCGTGCTATCATTAAGAAGAACTTAAAAATGTGGGAAGATTGTTTGCCACATGTTGAATTTGCTTACAATAGAAGTGCACATTCAGCAACTAAGTTTTCACCGTTTGATATTGTTTATGGATTTAATCCTTTGTCTCCATTGGATTTAATTCCTTTATCTTTGAGTGAACATGTAAACTTAGACGGGAAAAAGAAGGTTGAATTTGTGAAGCAAATTCATGAGAAGGCACGACTGAATATTGAAAGGATGACTGAACAATATGTCAATCAAGCCAACAATGGACGCAAGAAGATAGTTTTTGAACCAGGAGATTGAGTTTGGTTGCACTTGAGAAAAGAGCGTTTTCCAGAGCAGCGACGTTCAAAACTCCTACCTCGGGGTGATGAACCATTTCAAGTGGTGGAACACATTAATGACAATGCTTACAAACTTGACTTACCAGGTGAATACGGTGTCAGTACAAGCTTTAATGTTGCTGATTTGTCTCCATTTGATGCAGGTGTTGATTTGAGGACAAATCCTTCTCAAGAGGGGGAGAATGATGCAGATCTGGGAGCTGAAAATGGACGTGAGGCTGAGCATACACGCGGGAATGTAGCGGAACTTGCACAATATCCTTTATCACTCCCTGGTGGTCCAATTACAAGACTTAGAGCCCAAAATTTCAAGAAGGCACTTATTGGGCTGATTCAAGAGAATTAAAATGATTTTAGAAAAGTGAAGCTCAATGTGGGGTCAAATGAAAATCAAAGCTTTATCCATGTCATCAAGGCCATTGAAGAGTCTAATTAGCAAACAAAAGCAATTGAAAAGGATAATGAACCTACAAAAACGTGTTCATCAAGATAAGGCCATGAAAATGTATAAATTGGACTATTTTCAAGGCTATGAAATAGGGGGATGAATCTAGCTTGGATTGGTTATGCTTAAATACATTGTTCATAGTCAATTAGCATACAAAAGAAATTGAAAAGGATAATGAACCTATAAAAACGTGTTCATCAAGATAAGGCCATGAAGGGTATGAATTGGACTATTTTCAAGGCTATTAAATAGGGGGATGAATCTAGCATGGATTGGTTATGCTTAAATACATTGTTCACAGTCAATTAGTGATATTTACTTATTATTAGTAGTCAAAAAATGTCTAAAAATATGGGAACTTATTTACTTTAATGTTGGTGTTGTTTCAAAGCTAAAATTAATGCTTTTCCTATTCTTGGAGGTTTGTTCCAAGTATAAAACATGGTACCCACGGAATTTGTAATCATGTTATGAATATTGAAATCAAGTTTATGTTATTGTGAGGTGTGTCCTCTTTGTTCTTGAAAGAACTCTTTGAACTTATCAAGTTAGTCTTGTGGCGTTCAAACAACCAAACTTATCACCTTGATTCTTGAGTGATCCTTAGATTTATTGGTGTGGCGTTTCTATCCTTCGTAGTTTTAGTTCTTATCTTGCTAGATAACGGGTTAAGGCTCAACAATCTTATCTTTCACGTTCTTCGAGTTCTTGAACCATCATTGTTATCGGGTTTCATCATAAATCGTCGGTGGGGTTCATATTAATAAGTGTTCACGGGTAAGATTAAAAAAGGGTTTGGTGGAAGCAGGGGTGAGGTCACTTGTAGGCCCCCTTTGATCTTTTAATTTTATCATTTGTAAGTAATATATTATTTGTCCCCATAATTTTATAAAACTACCAAATTGTATATTATTACCCCCTTATTTTTATGGAAAATGTAGTAGATTGCTCATTTTATTAATTTATATGCATGAGCGACCCTTCATATGTATATATATATATATATGTAAAAAATAGTCATTTTAAACTTAATAAGTTTTAAGTTAATTATAAATTTACTATTTTACCCTTTCACTTGTTTTGTAAACAGCGAGAGTAACTTAGTATCGCTTTTATTTTCTTTCTTATGTTGATTATGGTATTTTCTCGAATTGTACCCAAAGTTGTTCAACTTGCTTTAAAAAAAAATTTCTGCTCTATAATAAATCTGCAAAAACCATTGAAAATTCTATTATGTTCTTAATTTAGTTTACAAATTACTTTCGCAATCTGAAATCGATAAACATATTCTTTACTTATCGTTACAAATCTTTTACTTAGCATTGAGTCATTCAAATTTATTTTTTATGCTTATATATTGATGAGATAAGTGCAATTGAATGAGCAAATGGCGTGGAGATCTCCCATTCCATTTTTTCTTTTTTCACAAAAAAATGAAGAAAAGAAAAGAGATGGAGATCTCCCTTTCTTCTCTCTCTCTTTCCAGACCGTGGCGACTTTCGTTGAAGGCTTACCACGAGGCTCGTTGTCTGATCTCTATGGTTGCATGCTACGCTCACGGTCGCGGCTCAATGGTTACAGATTGATGACGCTCGAGGTCAATACCGCGATTGTTTTAGACGGTGAAGTTCTCAGTGGTTGCAGACGGAGGCGCTTACTATCGTTGTCTTGATGGTTGTCGTCAGCTTTACTCTCAGTGGTTGTTGTTGTCGGTGCTGCTCTCAGTGAGAGAGAGAGATAGAGAGAGAGTAGACGGCGCACAAAGAAAATGAAAGTAAGATTTTTTAGGTATAATATATTTAAAAAAATTATTTAAGAGAAGGGGGGAATTTTTGCATACTATTAAATGGTGGGTCATTTTTACTCATAAACTTTATTTTAAGGTCATTCTTGTTATTCTCCCTTATTTTTATAAAATTATATAGTATTTATCCCCTTCAAAACTGTAAATCGATCAAACTATATATTATTTGTCGCATGTAAATTTATAAAATTATCAAACGGTATATTATTAGCTTGTCTTTTGACTTAATTTTCCAGAAATAGGCTTATATTAAAAGCAATAAATATGTCGTAAAGTCACCCCTAAAACTAATTTTTCGGCTTTTTAAATGCCTAAACTTCACTTAAATGGTTTTTGGAACCCCTTCATCCATCTCTCCGTCAAAATGCACCGCAAAAATAGAAATGAACAAGACAAGAACTCAGAGCAAGAATCATGAGAGAAGAGAGGAAGAATCGCAACCTTAGTCTTCGAATCGACCTACAAGAGTCGTAAAAATCAGAGAGCAGGAATCGAGCATCCACGAATTAACAAAGAACCGACAATGAATCGAAGAATCATGAGAGAAGAGAGGAAGAATCGCAACCTTAGTCTTCGAATCGACCTACAAGAGTCGTAAAAATCAGAGAGCAGGAATCGAGCATCAACGACTTAACAAAGAACCGAGCTTGAATCGAGCTTGCGATTCTGAAACTTCTGTTTGAAGATTGTATTACTGGTGATTCTGAAACTCAAGGATTCACTCTTGAGTTAAGAAAAATAATAAATTTCGTTTCTAAAACAATTTCTTAGTTTAAGGTTTTTTACTTCTCGACCACGTGGACGTTGATTTTCCTTCCATTTGAACTTGTACATGGATAGCTGGGTAAATTGATGAAGATAGAGGTAGATGAAATTGAAAAAATCAGTGAAAGTAGGAAGAGAGAGAAAGAGAGAGAGAGAGGGAGGGACAATGGTGTGTAGTTGACGAGAGAGAAATTGGGGAGAAAATTGTTGAAGATATTACAGGAAATCCTTGAGGAAGAGATAATGGTCTAATTAAAAAGTAGACTACTCTTGAAACCTAATTTCAACACTATTTCTCTCACACCTCACACCTCACACCTGTTTCGATTCCAAGTTAATATAAATTAATTCATATAAAAATGAGAGATAAATTGACTGATGTGTTGTGAATGTGTTGGGTGTTCTTATATTTTGTGAATGGATGTATTTGTGAAGAAAGAATGGATGTTGATGAAACTTGAATGCTGTGAAATTGGGTTTTAAATGCAGTTGTAGTGAGACGGAACTAACGGCAAAGTGAATGGAAGATAGATGGAGGGGTCTGACCATTTAGGTGTGATAATGCATTTAACCCTTTATTTTATTATAATTATGCCAAATGACATGAGTTTTGGGTATTTTTTTATTTTCTCTCTCTTCCCTAGAGCTTCTCTCTCTAGCCCCTAGGGTTTCCTAGGGTTTTGCCCTAGGGCAGCCGTTCCTTGTGCTTTGATGGTGACTATCTTGAAGCTTCCACCTGTTGGAGCTAGGGCTGGTCTTTAATGAAGCTGGAGGAGAAGATGAAGGAGAATGCTTGCGTGAAGGATGGAAGCTTAGATGGATTTGAATTGGTGATTTCCAAAAAGGGGAGGGGCAGACCTCTTAAAGCATAAAAATACAAATGGTTTGGGAAATTTCAATAGCCCTAAAGCAGGAGTTGTTTTGACCAATGAGGTGGATGATGAGCTAGGGCACACGGAAAAACCCCATGGAAAAAGGGTCTCGAGCTAGGGTTTACGGCATTGCATAATAAGGATGATGTGGGCATAAATTAGATAAAGGCTATTTCCTCTTTGAGCTTGGAGACAAACTCCAGCACATACACCTTGCACGATGATTTCGAGAGCAGCATTGATGGTGATAAAAAGTTTCCCCTTTTACCCTCTCCTATTCAAACTAATAAAGGAGTAGGTGAGGCTATTTTGGGGAACTCGGTCTTTAAAGCCATTAATGCAAGCTTGAACAAAATTAAAGATGATGTACCTGTCGCGTGGGTAAAGGATGTAGAGGATGCTTCTTTCGTGAAACCTACCTTTATTGCTGGGCATGAAAATGAAAATAAGGAGAACAACAAAAGGAAATGGGTGGATAGGATTCGAAGCTCCAATGTCCCCTTTGTGCTAAGCTGCGAGAAACCTACAAATGATTCAAATAGAAAGTTCATAATGGAGGATGCTATTATTAAAGAAGGAATTCAGACTAGGCAAAACACATTGGTTGACCATTTTCTTTGTAAGAAACTTAATTTTAATAGGGTTCATGTGCTGCATTTCGGATTTGGGGTAATAGTTGACTAAAAAATATTTCTGAAGATGATAATGGGTTCTTCTACTTCAATTTTTTTTTCTCAAGAACAAAAGGAAAGCACATTACATGGTGGCCCTTAGCATTTGTTAGGTGTTCCTCTCATCCTCAATGAGTGGAATCCTACAACCAAACTGTCCAAAGAAGATCTCACCCGTGTGACTGTTTGGGTCAAGCTATGGAATATTCATACGCTGTTGTGGACTTAAAAGGGCATTAGAAGCATATGTAGCATCTTGGGGAATCTGATTTCTACAGACTAATTCAAGGCTGGATGTTTTAAACTTTCCTTTGTGAAGGTTTGTGTGGAGAAGGGTTAAGAATCGGAACTCCTTGATTTAATTGATTTGAACCCGGCTGGGTATGGGGTTTAAATTGTTAGGGTGGATGTGTTGGAATCCGTGGCAACGCGCGGCAAAATGCGTGGTGGTGGTTTTAAAAAAATTTATAAAATGATAAACGATCAGATCGTCATAGAACCCAAAGATGAAAATTTTGTAATTGAAAATACTTTTTTCGATCAGATCCATTATATATTTAATCAAAGACATACATGGATATAAAATATACATCTTGTAGTCCAATCAAACGTTTTTACAATACAACGATCTTCAAATCCCACAAATAATAGACTTTGAGATCCACACCATGATATTCTAAGTCAATCCTCAAAAGTACTAAGACGTGTGTGGGCACGTAAAATATATCAAAAATAAATTTATGTCTCTAGGTATACTCAAAATATGAGATATAGAGTTTTCGAGAAGGATTAGTTTGTGAGACAAAACTCTGATCGAAAAACAATTAAAAGTTTCACAGAGCTTTTTTATTTACTTTTAATCTAAGAGAATTTCACCCATGATTGCAACTGTGTTGTTAGCACACTAAAACCAATAGAATAATATCAATATATTTTTTAGATAATAGCATATCATATTTTTTAAGATTTATGTAAAATAATAAATTAATCACAAATGTGCAATTGAAGTGAGACCCACTATAATTATACAACACTTTAATGTCACATGGCACTAAGTGCGCCGTGAGGAGTTATACTGCCTCACGACACTGATGATTCACGGCACTAAGTGTGCCAAGTGTCCACTATAGTGGCACTACAGAACTTCATGTCAATCTCTGATTTAAAATCAGTAATCGACAAGTGGTAGTCCAATATGCCACGTGATAATTTTTTAAATTTATTATTTATTTTAATCAGATATATATAGATATCAGTTAATTTAAAATTAACTTATCTGATCTCCTAATCAATTATTTTATCTGTTAATTAACGGATTAAATAAACCAAATCAAATCATTATCTCATAATAATTTAATATTTTTTAATTACATAAATCAAATATTTTGTCACTTATCGATCAACATAAACTTAATCAAAAAAATTATTTAATTATAATTTCTAAAAGTTGCATTAAATTATTTAATTAATTAATTAAATATAATTATCTCATAATTATATATTTGCTCTATAAATTTAACTTCTATTGCAAGTTAGTCATTTTCTCATGTCCTGAAATATTGACACTCTAGACTGTGTAGTACAAATGTGACTTGAGGACTATGGACCCATAATCATAAGCTCTAATAAACCAGATTATTAAATAATCTCATTTATTAATTACATAATTACTCCACTATAAATATGGATTCTACTATTAGAGATTACAGAATGTATTTACAGAGTATTCTCGTGTAGAGATGTTTTACAAACAAACTTTAACAAGTGAATTTAAAGATCCAGTACACATGTGGAGGAGTTCGTGAGTACTCAGAATTTAGACTGATCTACATATGATCATCAGATTGATGTGTATTAAATCTTTATGATAAATAAAAAATTAATAAAGATTAATTCATATCAGTCATATCATATATAATCTTATTATATAAAGTACATTCACTAAGATGTCTATCCACATCAATGATCTAGATCTAGATCACATATATTCATAATGCTTAGTGAACCATACTAGAAACCATTCATTAAAGATTTCATACTTTAATATGTCACTGACAATTTTATTCATTATGTATAACCTTAATCTTCTTATATTTATACAAGATCATAGTCTCATTAATGAATATTAAATTTTTAAATTCAAAATAATTTAAAATAACAATTATAAAAAGTGCAATTTCATATTTAAAATATCTAAACACACGCTTTGTTGGCATTATGCCCAACAATCTCCCGCTTGTCCAAAAGAAAATGTAGCATCTCTCTCAACCCCATATTTCACACGTATGACCCTCAATCGATTTCACAGGAAGTGTCTTGATAAATGGGTCAGCCAAGTTCTGATCCACCGTTATCTCCAAGTCACTCAGATCACCTCGATGTACGATCCAGATGTCGACTTTCGACCATCTTTATCTGATTCAGAATCAGTATAACCATTGAGATTCAGGTCTCCACCTGAATAACCAAGCATATAATTTCTCGTTCCCCGAAGATACTTGAGAATGTGTTTTATTGCAATCCAATGCTCTAAACTAGGATTTGATTGATAACGACTAGCAATTTCTACTGCATAACAAATGTCCGTCTCATACACAACATTGCATCATTAGACTGCCAACAGCTGAAGTATAAGGGACCTTTCTTATATCCTCTTCCTCATGAGGTGTCTTAGGACACTGCTCATTGAAAAAGATAATTTCATTTCTGGTCGGTAGTTGACATTTCTTGGAATTTTACAAAAAAAAACTCTCCAGCACCTTATAAATATAAGATGCGTGAGAAAATGCCAAGAGCTTGTTCTTTCTATCCCTTAGGATTTGGATGCCTAAAACATAGCTCGCCTTTCTCAAATCATTTATTCAGATTCTTTTAGCTAACCTCTTCTTTACTTTCGTTAAAGTTTTTACATCTTTTCTAATGAGTAGAATATCATTAACATAAAGAATTAAGAAAACCACTTTCTTATCTATGATGTATTTATAAACACAAGCTTCATCAATATTTTGCTCGAATTCACACGATTTAATAATTTCATCAAATGTAAGATTTCAAGATCTTTTGCTTCAATCCATAAATGGATTTAAGCAACTTGCATATTTTCTGATTTTGCCCTTTTTTTACGAACACTTCTAGTTGCATCATATAGATATTTTCTTCAAGAGAGTCATTCATAAAATATGTCTTTATCATATTTCATAGTCTAAACTCGCGGCTGTTAATAAAATGATGCGAATAGATTTAAGCATGGAATCGGGAGAGAATGTCTCTTCATAATCGACTCCTTCCCTTTGTGTATAGGCTTTGGTTACCATCCGTGCCTTGAAAGTCTTTACTTTCCCATCTGCACTTTTTTCTTCTTGAAGATCCATTTATATCCAATGGACCTGACATCTTTAGGTGGATCTACAAGTTTCCAGACAGAATTAAAATACATTAATTCAATTTATTGGTTCATGGCATCCCTTCTGCTTTTCAGGATCTTCCATCCCCTCTTTAAAGGTTAATAGATCGTCCTTATCAGTGTCAGACACTAGGACATGTGCCTCTTGTTCATAGCGAATAGGTTGTCTTACAACCCTCCCACTACGACGTTGCACCGGATTTCTTGAACAGGAACAATAGTTTCTGTGATTTATCATTTATCAGTTAATGATGAAGGTGGTATGATCTCATTAGATGCTAATTTTTCGAGAACTACTTTGCTCTGAGGAGAAAATCAGGCTTCAACTTTCTTATTGACGATCAATGTACAATTGTCGCTGATCCTTCTGCTATTCAGAACTTAATTGTCAGTTTTTATCAAGATTTGATAGGAAAACAACTCCTTATCCCCAACATCAATTGGAGCATTCATGATAGTCTTCTTTCTCAGAAAGTATCTCCGACTGAAAGGGTGAACTTAGTCCATCCTTTTACTACATAAAAGATTAAATAAACTTTATTTTTCTTTTAATGATAGAAAACCCCCGGCTCTTATGCTTTGTGCTGCTGTGTTAGTATTCTTTCATACTGGTGAATTGCTTCAGTTGTTTAACAATATTCCTATCATGTTAATGCCCAAAGTTAGCAACCCATTCAGAGTTATTGAATTCCGACCTATTGCATGTTGTAATTTGTTCAATAAATGCATTACTTCTTTGTTATAAAAAAGATTAAGATCTATCTTGCCAGGCTTAATCAGCTTGAATCAGACAACTTTTATTCCAGTGAGAGCTATTTTAGATAATATCCTTCTTTTTAGGAGTTATAGAGAAGCGATCATATAGATTCTTTCTCCTATAGATATGCTGTGAAAGTGCATTGACTCAAAACTTATGATAGTGTAGGGTGATTTTTTCTTGGTAAAGTACTACTCAGTATTGGTCTCTCCTCTAGATTTGTGGGCTAGGTGATGGAGTGTGTTACCACTCCTTCATTTTCTATAAACATCAATGTCAATTTTTATGGTTTCTTCAAAGAAGGGAGAGGTTTAAGACAGGGAGATCTTCTTTCTCCTTATCTCTTTGTGATTGTCATGGAGATTCTTACCGGGATTATGCAGACTTGTACTTCCTTACCTAGTTCCAAATTTATTGGAGGTGGAAAAAAGATCTCTTCAGTACTTTATCTGGGCTTAAACCTAATCTGTCCAAAAGCTCTAACTTCAATTCCACAGTGTTGGAGGAGGAGGTAGACAATATTCTTTCCCTTATAGGTTTTTCTAAAGGCACTCTTCCAGTTAGATATCTTGGCATTCATCGTATTTCTACTAAATTTGAGAAGACTAACAATCGCAGGGCTAAAGCTTGGGAGAACAAGTATTTTACCTTTGCTAAAATGTTGTAACTTATTAGAGCTATCCCTATCTCAATTCAGAGCTATTGGAATTACCTTGTTATCTTGCCTGAAAAAATGATGAAGATGATCAACTCTGTATTGAGGAATTTCTTATAGACTGGCAAGACTGAACAATATTATGGTGCTAAAGTGGCTTGGAGTCAGGTTTGCTCTCTGTTCAGTGCAGGTGGTCTTAATCTCAAAGATTTGCCCGTAAGGAATGTTCCTGCTGTTTCTAGATACTCTTGGAAGCTTTCCAGGAGAGACAAAGATTCTTTATGGGTTGCTTGGTGTTCTCATTGTTGAAATTATGTCCATAAAGTATGGTGCAATAACTAATATGAGTATTTAGTTATTTCTCAAACATTTTCTATTAATGAATTTAATGAATGAATGAAAATTTTTTATTAATTAAAGTGTGATTATAATTTACTTAAATCCTAAAACTATTGTCAACGTAAGAAGAGAAAAGGCTTAGAGGTCTTTCAAACAATTTTTTTCTGAAATAGTTTAGAATGTTATTCAAAGTCATAGGATCGACTGGGCAATCGAGTCTGATTACGACTGTTAGTTTGAACCAAAGGATGCCGGTCTTGGGGCATGGAAGTTGAGACTATAATGGTTCACTTAGAAATATTATGGAACATGTTGAATAGACTAGTAACAAATTATTTTAGAGCAAAGCCATTTATCTAGCTCTAAATCTAATTGTTTACACCTTAAGAGAATTTTCGTAATTACGTTAATCCTGAAGTGAATACAAAACTTGACTTTGTTACTTGCGGTCTTTGATACGCCAAAAGAGTGATTTCAAATTTTTGGACAATACATCGACTGTTGGGATCGTGATTAAACTCTGTTAGAGTTACGTGATTCACACATATGAAATTCGTAGTGAGATTGCAAAGTGCAACAATATCACCTTATGCTTTTATTGATGGGTGTGTGAATAAATAAACCTGGCCAGGTAATCGATGAAATGAAACATTGAATAAAACATGGTGAAATGTGCATGACAATTCATTGTTATATCTTTTTTACTCACAGTTAATAAAAGATTTTAAAAAATAATAACTAGAGGGGTAGAATGGTAACTTTATATCTCGCTCTTGTTACTGATATTCACGAAGGGTGTAAAATATTCTGTGGATTGTGTAATAAAAAGTCTTTATTTACACAAATAGAAAATGTAGTGCGTATCAATCGAGAGTTGATTCGGCATCAGACTTATAGTGGAGTCGCACGATGTCATGATTAAACAGGTCAGAAATTTATGAAGATAAATTAATCTAGTATTTGAATCTTATAGCTTTAGTTATGTTGGTAAATTCAATCTCAGGAGTAGCTCATAAGGACATGCATGAAAAACAACACCAGTTGGACCAAAAATGTGTTTTGGACCAAGGTATACTTCCCGAACACATACGTGATGAGTATCGTCACTAAAGTAGTGGAGAGACAAAATTAATGTTCAAATTAATTAATTATTATTTTATCATTATTAGATAATTAGTAAATAAAAAGTTAATTAATTAATTGATGAAGATCAATTTTATTATTCAATTTGGATTGATGAATTTGGACATAGTATTAGCTCTAGGGAGATGTAAAATTTTGATAATTACAGTAAAGGGAGGAGAATTTCGGTAGATTAAAGTATAAGAGTATATGTATAAATTTTGTAATATTTACATAAGGGATGGCATTAGGGTTGCCTCCCTAAGCGTGTTCTCACAACCATGATTACAGTGTGTGATTACACCGAGAGAAGAAAGTAGTTTCTTTTTCACCTCCCTATTGCCGCCGAATTCTAGAGGAAGAACAAAAATTTTTGTTTTATTTTTCTATTATTTTGAGAGCTCACACTCAATTCCTAACAGCATCCTATTGAGATATACTTTTAACTCCTACGAGTGGTTTTGGTATGAAGATTTATTCAAGTTCTATGAATAACGTATAACGCAAGACAATCTATAGGATTCCATCAAGTCATAACTTCTCTGATACAAAAAATGTATAATATTATTTCCACCCTATCTAAATACATCAATCTAAATATGCATGATCATAAAAGGTTTTATATTTAATATGATTAAATAGTTTATGTGAATTGTTTTCTTATTTTCCACCCAAGTTCATTATTTTTTCCTCAAATTTTTAAAACTCGATCCAACAATTGGTATCAGGACCTTGATTCTTGATTGTGTATATTTAGTAATTAGATGTATGTATCAATTGATGTTGTGATATTTGCATATATTTTTGTATGATAGATTCAAAACATGTTTGAATGTATTTTATAAATGGATCACAATCGATTGACTCTATGTGTTTATTTTCAATTTTAGGATTGATGTACGCCTAAATTGAGGCATAGGATTTGATGTAATTAATTTTTTGCAAAAGTTGTATCTTTGAATTCCATGTAAATCAATCATAACGAGAAAAGTCATTATTCGTCATCATTGCCACCACTTGCTGCAGCGCCGCGTCATTGCCTGATGCCCCACGTCACTGCTTGCCATCGCCGCTCGCTGCTTCTTGCCGTTGTCGCTCACCGCTGTAGGTTTCCTAATTATGGGTTAGGAAACCTTAAGGTTTTTCTTTAGGGTTTCAGAAACATTGAATTTTTGGAAACTTTATAGTTTATGAAACCTTGAGTTTTTAGAAATTTTAGGGTTTAGGAAACCTTGAGATTTTGGTAACTTTAGGGTTTAGAAAATCTTGAGGTTTTGGTAACACTAGGGTTTTGGAAACTTTTGGGTTTAGGAATAAGCCTTAGGGTTTTGTCCAATCCAGTCCCTAGAAATTATTTTTATTTAATTCAATAATTTTTCAACACTAATTAATTAAAATTTATTTTATAAATTATTTCTAAAAATAAATCAATTGACTAATTGACTTGGTAATTTATTTACCAAAAGTCTAAATTGTTGGAAAATCAAATTTTAAATTGAATTTTGAATTTTGACAAAGGGACTGGACTTTTGTAAAGAGTTACAAATTGGTGGGACTTTCTGAAGGAGAAGGAGAAGATTACCGACCCCATGAAGATTAGTATTTAACTTATTAGAATTTATTTATTATTCCTTTAATGGGTTGTAATTAGAAAAGAGCCATAGAAAGGTTAATTTTGAATGGATGATTTATTATTAATCTCGCGACATCATATAACATGTCATATAAAAACTGAGATATGTCAATATCAAAATGCCATATAACATGTACATGCATAATTATAGTTTAAATTTATCATGTGTTATAATTTAAATACAATGTGAATTTTATAAAAGTTATAAATTTTAAATTATGAAATTTTATAAAAGTTTATAATGTTCAAAACTTGTTTTTTCAAATTTATAAAAAGTTATAATTTTTTAAAAAGCAAAGAACAATCTTTTTTTTCAAAAACTAAGTGAGAGGGTCGTTTATGTTAAAAGTTCCAAGGTCCCCAATGCAAACTTAATCGTGGCACGAGTAATGATTTAGAGTCGTTCTATCAGTCTTCTCATCAGTGGGAGAAACTTAGAAATCATGTCGCTTTGAGTTATCGAGTTGCTTAAGAAGTTAAAGTTTGTAAAGAAAGTGGTGAGGCAGGATCGTTCCTAGACGGACTGTTAGTTCATGGCAACCTTTAAAGCCGATGCGTTGGTTAAACACTTAGACCAAAGCACATTGAAAGCCCTCATAAAATGCTAGTCAATGGGGCCAAGGTGACCACCACCATTGGTGATTGGTTAAGTTATATGTAGTGAAGTCTTGAGAAACATTAAGCAAACAAGAAGAGTCTCGATGCGATAGGAGGTAGCTTGAATGTTGTCCTTAGATGAGACAAGCTATCGTTGTTGATCGTAACATCATGGAAGAAATATTTTTTAATGAATTTTTGAATATTTCAGTATTTCCATCATGCATCATGCTTTCCTAATAGATTGAGTATTTATTTAAACCACTATATTTATTCTTTTCAGTAATCATGTCGCTATCCCCACTCTCAACTATCTTAAACGTGAACAAACTTACTGGTGGAATTATCTGGATTGAAAATATAATCTTGATATCGTACTGATAGTACAAAAGCACAAGCTCGTGCTCACTACCCAATGTCCCCTTAAGCCTATTGCTGAATTGACTCAAGAGGAAAAGGATGCTTATGCTTTTTGGTTGCATTCTGATGAGATCGTCAGGTGTTACAACTTAGCTTATGTTAGCAATGTGTTGTAACAACAGCATCATAACATGGAAACTACGTTGATATGATGCTGATCTTTAGTTATCAGATTGAGATGGAGAACATGGGTGCTGAGGTAGAAGGTGAGACACAAGTTAATATGATCCTTGAGACTCTGCCTAACACTTTTGAGAACTTCAAACTTAATTATTCGATGAATAAGTTGAGATGAATAAGTTGAGGTATTCACTTTCTGAACTAATAAAGGAACTGTAAGTTGCTGGGACCCTATATTAGAAAGTCAAGAGGAAGACTTGAGAGGCAAACTTTACTGAAAGCAAGCATTCCACCTTAGGCATAAAAAAGAAAAATAGGAGAGGTCCAAACAAGGCTAAATAGCAAAATTCGAAAGCTACGAAAGGTAAAGGCACTGCAAAAGTGGACAAGTCAAGAGAAAAGTGTCATCATTGTGGAGCCACTGGCCATTGAAAGCGCAACTGTCCAGACTATCTCAAGGAGTTGAGATCTAAAGTTATAATACTTGTTACTGAGGTCTGTTATGTGGCTGACTCTACTTTTTCATGGATTGTAGAATCTGCAGCCATTAACCATATTTGTTGTTTCCTGTAGGGGTTTAGGGAAAACAGAAGGCTTGACGAGGGCGAGTTTAGCTTCCGTTTGAAAATGGAGCACTAGTATCAGGCGTATATGTTAGAACTATTAAATTGTCACTCGATAACAGTTTTATAGTTTTACGTGATATTTATTGTATCTCGATATTTGGGAAGAAGCTTATTTTAGTAGCTAGTTTAATTGAGCAAGGATTCAATTTAAATTTCATCTATAAAGATATTGATATTTTTAAATAAACTGTTTTACATAAAATCAATAGTTCCAATGATTTTTTGTGAAATTGAAGTAAATACAAAGGATAGTAAAAGGTTAAAGTCTGACTCAACCGATCTAATCTATTTGTGTACTTACGTCTTGGCCACATTAGCTTGGACATGATTAAAATACTTGCAAAGGATGGTCCATTACAAACTTTAAGTGTGAGATCACATCATGTATTGAAGGTAAAATTACTAAAAGACCATTTTTAATGAAGGGTAAAAGAGCCACTCAATGTATCAAACTCGTACATAGTGATGTATGTGTGACATTGAATATCCAAGCAAGAAGAGGTTATGAATACTTTATAGCCTTCACTGATGACTACTCATGTTTTGGACATGTTTATCTAATACACTAAAAGTCTGAAACCTTTGAAATATTCAAAGAGTACAAGGCTATGGTCGAAAAGTAATTAGAGAAACAAATCAAAATGCAACGGTCTAATCGTGGTGGAGAGTACTTGCTTGGAGAGTTTGAAGATTTTCTTAAGGAAGAATGTATTATTTCTCAGCTTACAATACTTGGCACTCTAGAACATAATAATGTGTTAAAGAGAATGAATCAAACTCTGTTGGATATGGTTAGATCTATTATGAGTTACTCATCGCTCCCAGATTAATTATGAGAATATACCTTGAAAACAACAACATATATTCTGAACTAAGTTCCATCAAAGACAATGCCTGGTACGCCATGTGAAAAATGGAATGGATTAAAGTCATCCGTAAGCCACCTTAGAATATAGGGGCGCCCAGCACATGTTCTGAAACTGAAGATAAGTAAGTTGGCCAGTCGATCACATTATTCCTATTTTTAGGATATCCCAAAGGAATGAAATGATACATCTTTTACTGTCCAACTAACAAGAAAACATTCCTCAACATGAAATATTGAGTGGAGGATACTGACTCCAAATCAGGAATTGTTTTTTATTCAATAATAGAAGAACCACAGTAGAAGCCAGAGTCTATGAAGCCTCGATGTAATGGAACATTGTTAGACTACCTCACATGTACATGTCTTATGCAGATGCCTTAACAGTAGTCTCAGATAAGGATCATGATGAACATGTCTCCTACTCACAGATCATGGTTGGTTCTAAAGCAAATCTATGGCAAGAAGCCATGAACATTGAGATACAATAGATATACTCGAATGAAGTCTGGAAACTTGTAAATCCTCTTGAAGGGGTAAAACTCATAGGGTGTATATGGATTTATAAGAAAAACATAAGTCCGGATGAGAATGTAGAGACATTCAAAGCTAGGCTAGTAGCCAATGGCTATACCGAAAAGAGAGGTATTAACTTTGAGGATACATTCTCATCAGTGGCCATGCTTAAATCCCTCTGAATCCTCATGTCCATTGTTGTTGCCATTGATTATGAAATCTGGCAGATGGATTTCAAGAATGCTTTTCTGAATGAAAATCTTATAGAGCATATTTATATGGCTCAACCAGACGAGTTCATGGAAAAAGGCCAAGAGGATAAGGTTTACGAACTGCTGAAGTCCATTTATGGACTTAAGTAAGCGTTCCGATTGTGGAATATCATATTCGATGAAACTATCAAGAACTTTAGTTTTGAGCAGTTAGTGGATAAACCCTGTGTGTATAAGCCGATACACAAAGGTAATTTGTACGTGGATGATATTCTACTAATTGAAAATGATGTAGGAAAACTGTCTGATGTCAAGATTTGACTTGCAAAACAATTTGATG
Source organism: Datisca glomerata (assembly GCA_003255025.1). Taxonomy (NCBI): domain Eukaryota; kingdom Viridiplantae; phylum Streptophyta; class Magnoliopsida; order Cucurbitales; family Datiscaceae; genus Datisca; species Datisca glomerata. The sequence goes on from QANY01002702.1 coordinate 258,869, forward strand.
TGAAGGATCTTTGAGAAGCTGCCTCTGTCCTAGGTATTCACATCTTTCAGGATCGAAAGAACGAATAAGTGACACTATCTCAAACATCTTATATTGATAAGGTGATGGTTTGATTCAGTATGAAAGTCTCCAAGAAGGAATATCTTCCTTTCAAGCATGGAGTCAGTCTCTCCAAGGAGTAGTCTCCCAAGACTTCTCAAGAAGAGAAAGATATGAGAAAGATTTCCTATGGCTTAGTCGTAGGAAGTCTCATGTATGCGGTGTTTTACACTAGGCCAGGAACTGACTACACGGTGGGCGTGGTGAGTCGTTTCAAATCTAATCCTGGACTCGACCATTGGAATGTCGCCAAGCATGTCCTTAAGTATCTTAGGAGAATAAGGAACTATATGTTTGTGTATTCAGGCACTCACCTGAATATGACGGAGGTTTACTAACTCTGATTTCTAAGTAGACAAGGATTTTAGGAGGTCCACTTCAGGATCAGTGTTCATTCTTAGCGGTGGAACAGTTGTATGAAAAAGTATCAAACAATCTTACATTGCTGAGTCTACCATAGAAGCTAAGTATGTGGCAGCTTGTGAAGCTACAAAGGAGCTTGTATGGCTTAAAAAGTTGTTGAAGACTATGGATGTTGTTCTAGAAGTTGACAAGCTCATTACACTTTATTGCGATAACAGTGGGGTTATAACGAATTCGAAAGAACCAAGAAATCACAAAAGATCCAAACACATAGAGCGTAAATATCACCTTATTAGAGAGATTGTACAGCGTGGAGATGTTGTAGTAACACACATATCGACGGTCATCAACCTGGCAGATCCATTCACCAAGACTTTAAGCAATAAAGTCTTTGATGGTCATCTAAAGGGCATGGAGATACGAGATTGTGCAGGCCTACTTTATTCCAAATGGAAGATTGTTGAAATTATGTCCATAAAGTAGGATGTAATAACTATTTATAAGTATTTAGTTATTTTTCTGACATTTTGTATTACTGAATTCAATGAATGAATTAAATTTTTTCTATTAATTAAAGTGTAATTTACTTAAGTCCTAGAACTATTGTCATCGTTAAAAGAGTAAAGGCTGAGTGGTCTTCCAGACAAACTCATATGGAATAGTTTAGAATGTTTTCGCATTCTTAGGATCGACTTGACAATTGAGTTTGATTATGACTGTTAGGTTGAACCAAAGGATGCCAGTCTTGGGGCATGAGAGTAAAAACTCTAACGGTTGACCTAGACATGTTATGAAACATGTTGAATACACCACTAACAAATTAGTTTGGAGCAAATTATCTAGCTCTAAATCTAATTGTTTACACGATAAGGGTATTTTCGTGATTACTTTAATTATAAGGTGAATACGAAACTTGACTTAGTTACTTGCGATATTTGACAAACCAAAGGATTGAGTTCAAATTGCCAGACAATATCTTAGCTGTTGGGATTGTCAACTATGTTGGAGTTACGAGATTCACATATATAGAATTTGTGGCGAGATTGCAAAATGTAACAATATTACGTTATGTTTTATTGATGAGTGTGTGAATAAATAAATCTAGCCAGGTACTCGATCAAATGAATAATTGAATAAGATATGGTGAACTGTGTGAGACAATTCAATGTTATGTATTTCTTATACATAGTCAATAAAAGAGTTAAGAAAATAATAACTAGAAGGGTAAAATGGTAATTTTATATCTCGCTCTTGTCACTGATATTCACGAAGGGTAACATAGCAAAAGATTCTGTAGACCGTGAAATAAAAAGTGTTTATTTGCACCAACAAAAAATGTAGCGTCCATGAATCGAGATCAGTTGATTTAGCATCAAATCTATAGTGGAGTCGTACGATATCGGAAATAAATAGGTCAAGAATTTATAGAGATAAATACGCCGAGTATTTGAATCTTATAACTTTATTCATGTGGGTCAATTTGGTATTAGAAATAGTTCATAAGGACATGAATGAGAAACAATACTAGTTAGACCAAAAATGTATTTTTGACAAATGTATACTTCTTGAACTCATATGTGATGAGTTTCGTCACTAAAGTAGTGAAGAGTGAAAATTAATGTTCCAAATTAAATCATTGTTATTTTTTAATTATAATATAATTAGTAAATAAACAAAATTAATTAATTAATTGATGGAGATCAATTTAATTTATCAATTTGGATTGAGGTATTTGGACATAGTATCAGCTCTAGAGAGATGTAAAATTTCGTCAATTACAGTAAAGGGAGGAGAATTTCGGCAATTTACAATATAGGGGTATATGTGTAAATTTTATAACTTTTATAAAGGGATGTCATTAAGGTTGTCTTTCTAAGTGTGTTGACACAACTCTCATCACTGTGTGTGATTACACAAAGCATAGAAAGCAGTTTCTCTGCCCCCCCTCCCTGTTGCTGCTGAAATCTAGAGGAAGAAAAGAAAAAAATGTTTTTTTTTCCTGTTATTTTAAGAGGCCACACTCAATTGCTGACGATTGATTGTTTTTTCTCTTTTTTCTGTTATTTTGATGAGTGATTATTAGTGTGAAGATTGATTCAAGTTCTACGAAGAACATAGAACGCAAGACAATCAATAGGATTTCACTAAATTAGAACTTATCTGATACAAGAAATGTATAATATTATTTCCACATCTCCTAAATGCGTCAATTTATAACTTTTATAAAGGGATGTCATTAAGGTTATCTTTCTAAGTGTGTTGACACAACCCTCATCACTGTGTGTGATTACACAAAGCATAGAAAGCAGTTTCTCTGCCCCCTCTCCCTGTTGCTGCTGAAATCTAGAGGAAGAAAAGAAAAAAATGTTTTTTTTCTGTTATTTTGAGAGGCCACACTCAATTGCTGACGATTGATTGTTTTTTCTCTTTTTTCTATTTTTTTTCTGTTATTTTGATGAGTGATTATTGGTGTGAAGATTGATTCAAGTTCTACAAAGAACATAGAACGCAAGACAATCAATAGGATTTCACTAAATCAGAACTTATCTGATACAAGAAATGTATAATATTATTTCCACCTCTTCTAAATGCGTCAATCTATAACTTTTATAAAGGGATGTCATTAAGGTTGTCTTTCTAAGTGTGTTGACACAACCCTCATCACTGTGTGTGATTACACAAAGCATAGAAAGCAGTTTCTCTGCCCCCCCTCTCTGTTGCTGCTGAAATCTAGAGGAAGAAAAGAAAAAAATGTTTTTTTTTTCTGTTATTTTGAGAGGCCACACTCAATTGCTGACGATTGATTGTTTTTTCTCTTTTTTTCTATTTTTTTTTCTGTTATTTTGACGAGTGATTATTGGTGTGAAGATTGATTCAAGTTCTACGAAGAACATAGAATGCAAGACAATCAATAGGATTCCACTAAATCAGAACTTATCTGATACAAGAAATGTATAATTCCACCTCTTCTAAATGCGTCAATCTAAATATGCATGATCATAAAAGGTTATTTATTTAATATGATTAAATAGTTTATGTGATTTTTTTTGAATTTTCCACCAATGAACCGTTCGTGGTTCATTATTTTTTTCTCAAACTTTTAAAATCTGATCCAACATTCATAACCTGCTTAAAGGGCAGTCTATTTTTAGTGTAAAGATGGGAGCTGACCATTCTTGATCTTGGAGAAAACTGATCAGACTTAGAGAGAAGATATCTCATCTGTAGATTGAAGATCGACAATGGACACTTTTCCTTTCTTTTCACTGACCCTTGGCATGAAGATGACATTATTCTTCAAAGGTTTGGTGGTGACTTGTTAATCTGACTGGTTTAAATATTTATTGCCCTTTGTCTATTCTTATTAGAGAGGGGACTCGGAGATGGCCTAACCGAGTTATTGAGAACCTGTTTCAGCCCAGACACATTCATCTTACTCTAGGGCTTCCTTCTTTGGATGAAGATAGATGGATCTAGACAACTAGCAGTAATAGTGATTTCTCTATTGGAGGTACTTATACTGCCTTATCTCCTCAACATGATCATGTTACTTGGAGTCACCTTGTTTGGTTTTCTGGAAACATCCCAAAGCATGATTTCATTTTTCGGCTTGCTCTACACAACACGCTCAACATTATAGACAGAATTTCCAAGTGGAACATTGGAGTTGGTATGGAATGTGTTTTTTGCATTGGTGGCTTAGAATCTATCCATAATTTATTTTGTGATTGCTCCTTTACTAGACAGATTCTTGGTCCTTTATTGGGGAGATGTGGTGTTTCTACTATCCCTAATTCATTGAATGAACTGACTCTCGAGTTGCTTTTTTAGAAACCCTAAGACTTGTTGTGTATTGTCTTTGGTTAGAAAGGAACAAGAGAATTTTCATGGGTAAAATCATGGATTATCATCTTATTTTGAGAAAGATTACGTGTATGGTTTGGGAGAAATTATTCTTTCTTACCATGAATAAATGATGATACTTTGAAAAGATAGATGTAATTTGTAATTAGTTTTCCTTTCTTTATTTTGTAGCCTTAATATGTTCATTGTATTAGTGTAAATTTTTTGTTTAATATATTTTTGCTTTTTGATAAAAAAAATCTCCCCCATTGAAAAAACTCCTGGCCTTGTCCCCCTCGGTCGAAGTGTGGTAAAGGTCAAATACAAAAAGGGCAATTTGGGAAGATTTTATTTTTCTCACATTGATTCCGTTAATACTCGAACGATTCCTTTCATGGAATGATTTAATCGAAGAAAATTGAAACTACAAGAACTAAGTTGGTCATTTACAAAGTATAAGAGTGCATCTGGCACAACCTCAGCATATGTGTGTGATTTACGTTTTAAAATGTCTTTAAACTCGAAAGAAATCAGCTGGGAATTTCTGTCACTCACAGAAACTTAGAACCGTTTGCTTCCAAGGACCAGAATTGCCAATGCTAAAAGGGGACTGGTCTTAGTTAGGCATGACTACGAATCAGATTGGTTAAAATGTAAAGTGCACTCCTATATTTTGATTAAAATGCCAACAGTATCCTATATTTATGCATAGACTAAACTGTAAAATATATTTGTTCATTAAAATTTTCATCAAAAATAATCTTGTGCCAAACTTTCATACGGGAGTTAAATAAAATATTAGTTTTAATTTTCTTTTCTTTTAACTCTTCTATTTCTACTGCCCTACTAAAAAAATTTCAGACATTACAAGGGGAGGGGAAGCTCTTCGCGACAAGAAGAGAAGGGGGAGGGGGAAGCTCGTGATAGAGAAGAGAATGGGGAGGGGGAAGTGTTTATAATTGAGAATGTCTGGGTTTTCTTTGAGTTATGTCTAGTTCCACCTGTTTTTTGCAAAACTCGTAACTTAGTTAGCTAGATATTACTTATATTTGCAGAAAATAGGATCTTCCCTCGTTTCTTCCCATTAATTTCTTTATCAATTACTTTATCTAGCATTTGATTAGAAAGAGGAGCTTGGTGGGGGTACTCGGCATCACTAGCTTATGCTCAGACCCGAGTAGTATGGGGCACGTGGAATCTCGTGTGAATCAACAAGGATGACCTTGCAAGGTTAAATACTCTTGAGTGACCGATAGTGAAGTAGTACCGTGAAGGAATGGTGAAAGGAACCCCCATCGGGGAGTGAAATAAAACATGAAATCGTAAGCTTCCAAGCAGTGCCTGTTGAAGAATGTGCCGGCGACGCATAGGTAGTGGCTTGGTTAAGGGAACCCACCGGAGCCGTAGCGAAAACGAGTCTTCATAGGGCAATCTTCTTCATGTAAAACCTATTTTATTTAGATCAAAAAAATCGTACGGTTTTATGAAACCATGAGCTATGGCTCGAATCCTAGTCAATCCTATTTATGATAGGAGCAGTTGACAAGTGAATCTCATTTTTCCCATTATTTTCATTTTCGTATCAGTAATAGTGCGAAAAGAAGGAAGACTCGATTTCAAGTTGTTCAAGAATAGTGGCGTTGACTTTCTCGACCATTTACCTTAGGATTAATCAGTTCTATTTCTCATGGAGGGCAAGGGATGGGTTATAATTCAGTGATAGAATGCTACTTTGACATGGTAGAAATCATCGGTTCAAGCTTGATTATCTCTAAACTCAATGTGAATTTTTCTATTTTTACTTGCTCCCCGCCATCATTCGAGAGTTCTTATATTTTACTGACACTATAGGACAACTATCCTATTTTTGTCTGCAATTTCTTAATCACGGTAATTTTCACCTCCTACAGATTCGTATGGTTTTTTTACATCTGGGTTTTCATATTGTAATCTACAAGGTCTTGGAATTTGAGCTCCTTTCTCATCTCGTTTTCTACTTTTCCACCGGTGGCAGAACCGAAGAATCTCCCTTTTTATTTCTGGGAATTTTAACAAAAGGCGGTGTGGTGTGGGTCTTCAATTGAAATGGTAGGTAAAGAAAACTTGAAGACTGAGGACCTAAACTTGTGCTTTGAGAAATTTATGATGATGGGTGGAGCTGGCGGAGGAGTTGATGAAAAGGGAGTTAAAATAGAAGGTGGGGTTGTAATTGGGTGGAAAGATATCGACGAGCTTCCCCCTCCCCCTTCTCTTCTCTGTCACTAGCTTCCCCATCCCCCTTCTCTTCTCCGTCGCTAAGAGCTTCCCCATCCCCCGCAATGTCTGAAATTTTTTTACTAGGGCAGTAAAGATAAGAGTTCAAAGAAAAGATAAAAAGTAAAACTAATATTTTAGTTAAGTTCCGTTAACGGTCTTTTACTCCCGTTAATAGAATTTGACACATGGTTATTTTTTATAGAAATTTTAACAGATAAATGTATTTTACAGTTTGATAAAAATACATAGATATATAAATATAAAAAAAATATAAAGATGCAGTTTAAATTTTACTCAAAGTACAGGATTATACTTTACATTTTAACCATACAACGCTACAGTATCATAGGGCTTGGCTGGACTGAGCTTATTGCGATGGTTTTTCCTTGTATTAAGAGAGAATGAACGTACTAGTTATTAGCCGCGCAAATCAGCCCATAGATTGCTTTCTATCATGTCCTAATATTCGGCCCAGAAAAATAAACGACCTGACAGCTAACTCTACAGTTCTCAATCTATATAAAAGACTTTTTCTTTACAATGGGCAATGGAATTGGACGGGATTTGAAGCCTAGTACAAGTGGAGAAACACTCCTACTTATGACCACTTGGCCAAGTGTCTTGATAAAATAGTAGACTTCAGGTGGAAGTGGAACCCATAAGACAGAACAATTTCATCATAATAATCTACGCAACAAGCAATCGTTTCCAATTTTTGTACAACTATTCACTACTTTTATACCTTTTTGAGGTTTAAAATTACTTCTTAATAATCTACTCAAGCAATCCTTTCCAATTTTTTTAAGTAACAAGCAATATTTCAAAAATAGTTCAAAAGTCTTGATTGATTTCAGACTCTATCTATTAGAAAACCATAAATTATATACAGGATCGTTCTACTATACCCAGTGGATGAGGTATTAGAGAATAATCCATCATTTATACAAGGAACAAAATTAAAGAAAATGGAATAAGTCAAGCTGAGGTACATACAAGCGCCAACCAGTGTGGCTACGTCCCTCACTTACGGCCATCGGCTGATCCACCATTTCCCTGGAACAAGTCATTAATCCGAGCTTCAATGTCATCTGTATCATACTTTATATGCCGCTCTGCACGTTTCCCAGTTTCTGTAACTTTCTGATACCGTCCTATGAAATTTTGATATGCCGGCAACAGAATTTTCACCACCGATATTTTTAGCTCCTCTCTTAGCTGCCCATCGAAAATCACCCATGTAGACTGGTTTTTACAAATTTCTTCGAAGTATGTGTTAAATGATTTGAGCTTGTCTTTCATCGAATTTGCAGCAGCGGCATTGGGAGCTGATGAGCCATTGCCAATTTTCAAAACTCCAATCACCTTATTCCATGAGCTTCTCATGTAATTTGCATGATATTGCCTAATTTTCGTAGAGAGTTTTCTTATCCAATCCTCCCCTAATAGCGATCCTAATTCACTATCTTTGACCTTCTGCATTATGTATCTTCCGTTGTTCATCAAAAAAATATGGCACAATGCAGAGTCCTTGTATACCTTTGACTTGACCTCTAAATTGCTCTGCAACAGCTCCATAATCCAAGCCATTTGAACGGATAACGAAGACGATGCGATTGCTCTATCATCAAGCTTTAATGGAACATGATTTTCTTCAAAAACTTGCTCCAGAGTCTGCCGCGACCGACATGCTGCACGGAGATAGTTCATCACGTACCTTGTAATCGGATGAAGCCCGCCCCCGGGAACAGCAGCCTTTGCTGGGTCACGACGGATCAAATTCTCCAACTCCATGAAAATCGCTCTAATTGCTTCCCCCAGCCTTTTCCAAGTTGTGATTGCTTCAATTCTGAGAACTAAACAGTATTGGTCAGAAAACACTGACTCAAATTCAGGTATCAAGTCCCTCAAGATCTCGAATACGTCAAGGACTTTGAACAACCGTTCCGGTGATCGCGAGCCAATTGCGACCGCATCCGCAAAATTTAGTAGCTGAATTATCGATCCTCTGCAGACCTCCATAAACGAAAGAGAGGAGGCGGAGGAGAGTCCAAAGAAAACGCGGTCGCAGAGCCGACGTTCACTTGGGAAGAGAACTCGGAGTGCGACCTTCACGGCCTTCATCCAGCGGTCAATCTCCTCTCCAAGATCTTGCCATGGCATTTTCTGGACACCCTCTATACTCAGCTTCTGTGACCCCAATCTCGAGAGACTCTCCTCCAGAAACTCTCTCCTGCAACTACTGTATACTTGCGAGCACTCCTTCCCAAATCCTGCTGCCACCATGCGCTTCGCTATCTCATGGAGATCGCTTATCGTTCCCGAAGGAAGCGCATCGATTACAATATCGTAGTCAGTAATCGGCTGTGCAACCGGGATGTGATTATGCTCACTGTTGTCCCTAATAGCTCCCTCTACTTCAACTTCTTCTTCGTCGGAGTCGAAGGGCAAATTGCCAGTTGACTCTCCGTTCCGAACTGCACGACAGAGTTCATAGGACTCGCCGCCCCGCTCCATCAACGACCTAAACTCGTTCTCCACACGGAACATCGCCTGCTGCATCAAATCATCTGCACGTCGAAGGCACGCCCTAACGGTGTCCTCTCCCGCCATGGGTGTCCAGTCCCTAATCGTGACGAGAAGCTCGTCAATTAGATCGAGAAAAGCCGAGGAATCAGCAGAGTCATCCCAAATCGGATGATCAACAGCCACATATTGGGAAATCTGACGGTGGAGGGATTTGATAGTAAGTTCAAGTGCGGCACAACCTCGGGAGTCGTTCTCGTCCGTGTTCTCAGACAACTTCTCGCGGGAAAACCTACCGTCAAAGGTAGAAAAGATCTGCAAAATATCGTCGGCCATGGACTCGTTGTGGCCCAAGGTTTTGGCTATGTGCCTGGCCATAGCCAATAATTTCTCCTCCCCATTCTCAGCCATTACTAACTCAGTTCGACCTAAGAAAGTACTACATAATCATAACTCCAAAGACGAAGAATATAGGAACCTGATTTGGACAAAACAGACTTAAGAAAATGAAGGACGCCGCACAGATGGAGCGAGAGAGAGGGTCGGCAGTGAGGAAGCAGTGAGGAAGCTGATGAGTAGGGAAGAGTGACGTATTACAGAAACAGAGTGAAAAAGAGAGTGAGAGGGAGGGTCTCTGATAAACGCGGTTTGTGGGGATGGAATTGGAGAAGACGATGAAAAGAAAGGAAGGGCACGGATTGAATCGAGACTACGATTACGGGAAAAAAGAAAAAGAAACACGGGAAAAGGAAATTAAGGCAGCAGCAGAAAATTACAGAAGCTATACAGATTTACGGTGGGGACGCTGATGGATGGAGACAGTTCAACGTGGAAAGAATGATTTTAAAGTAAGTGTCGGTACCTCATCTTAATCTGCTTAAGACCCTCTTTAGATTTTTTTTTTAGTATTCTTTTTTCTACTTAAATCACAGGGGACTTTGTGCATCAACATTTGATACAATTTGGAGGATCGGATCAAATGAAGAGAAAACTTCATAATGATTTGGTTTAGTTAGGTTAAATATTCTAATCAAAAATTTTATTATTTAGTAAATGGTAAGATCATGAGTTGCATAGATTGATATTTATATCTTATTAAAATGATTTAATAAATTAATTTATAAATAATTAACACATTATTTAATGAATGTAAAACTACTGTTATTATTATATACAATGTGAAGATATCACAAAATCAAAAGATGCAATTGCCCCTTTCAATTATGTGCGAGCGTATATGTTAAACTAATGTGCAAGAACGTCACATTAATCTAGATCTAGTATTTGTAAATTTTATAATGGGAATAATATTGTGGTAAGAAAGAAAGTTGAATGGCTATTAAGTTGGGGGAGAGGAGCGTTGGACCTTTGGACTTATATTAAGATTTGGACAAAGGAGATTTGGATGATGCTTTGCATGATTGTTCAACGTAGACAAATGAGAGGGTCCTATGGAGAAGTTAAAAGAACAGATGGATTCCCTCCCGATCCCGAATCATTCTGTCCTACCTATATATCATCCAGATTTATTTTAGTAGATTATATTTTTTTTAATAGATCAGATTTGCCTCTTATTTTTCAACTTTTCACTCTTTTTCTCACTAAACTAATTAAGTAATCAATTAAATTTTAAGTGATGAAATAATATGTCATTTATTTATAGATTGATATTTTAAATTATTTTAATTAATATATGAATAATTGACACATTAATTATTCATTTATAACTTGATTAATTAATTAACTGATGATGTAGAATTACCCATAAATATTTTGTAATGACATATCATATGTTTTATCATTAATGTAATCATATGTTTTTATAGATATAACTCTGTCCATACTTTTTTATGTTTAGGTAACTTATTTTTCGGGATTTGTATTCAATGATTAATAGTACAATTTTCTATATAATTGCACAGATCACACCATTCCATTAAAAATGGAATGGGTATCTCTTAATTGTTATTTTTACTGAATATAATGATTTTTTTTTGTTTTATCACATAAATATTAAAAGTTCAAATCAGCATAGAACATTTTTGAAACAATTCAGAAGTTGAAGAAAGAAAATAAAAAGTCTGTTAAATATTGGTCATAACTCAAAATTTCCAAAGTTCCATGAAAGGTTTGAGAACTATTTTTGTATTACTTTCATTGTTGTTTCGTTGCTATCCACGACTGCCATTGAAATGTTTTGTGGAGCTTTTGTTGGTTTAATAGCTAGCATGATTTTTATGATTTATGTTGTTTTTAATCTTTTTTAATTTAATAATCGGCATTGTGTGAAAAAAATATTCAGTGGTGTGAGGTTTCTTCTGAAATATTTCTGAATTTACGTTATATGTATCGTACAACGTGTGGTTTGTCTTCTGTTGGTACTCTTCTACATTTCGTCATCTTATCGCTTTTTAATGATAAATTGTAAAAAGTCCACTATAAGATTTACTTATAGGTATACCACTAAAAAAATTAATAAAAAAATATATTTTTGACCCATATACTTTAGGTTTGATTTTACTTTAGACTTCAGATTTTAAAAGTCTGAAAACTAAACCTAATACTTACATAAACGTCTTAAATGAGATCTTCCGTCTAACTTTCATCTAAAAAAAATTAAAAAAGGTTAAAACCCCAATTAAATGCATAGTTGGGTGATAGTCAAACCCTCAAAACACTGATGTGTAAATAGAGCTTGCTTAGGTTCACCCCATTCATGCTTCACTGCTTCTCACAAAAGAAATCAAAGAATTGCTCCTCACAAATTTGCACTCTTGTTCTTGAGTTACATGGTTTAAAATCGTGGTTGTTATCACGTCGTGAATGCAATGTGATGAAAATTGGTTATAACGGACGTTACGTAACATGTCTGAGTATCGCGAGCGTAATTTTTTTTTGAAGTCCTAGCATTTTGAAGAAAACTATTATTTTTTTCACTTAAAAAAGTCAGAATAACATTTTCTTACATTTTAAAGACATTTTTATCCATCCTAGACAATTGACATTATTTGATTTATTAAAAAAGTTGCATGTTAAAGTGATGATGGTACAAACAAATATAAGTTCACAACATATGAGATGATAAACAACAAAATAAATAATATCAACATACCAAACATAATCATTGTGAATATCAAAACGAATCACGTGGAGCATCGGCATGCTCATTTCTAGACTTATCACTTTGAGATTAATCAAGTCCTCCCTGTCCATCTAAAATATAAAACAAATGTCCTAAAAGTAAAATCACTAGTTTGACATGTTTCTACATCCTCGTAATGAGTTGGTTGATATAAATAATAGGGAGAATTTTGTTGATACTCATCATTTGGATGTGATGAACAATGATCATAAGGTGGATAATATTTTGGTTGAAAGGTAGAGCTACTCTCGTTAAGCCCAAATTGACTAAAATCATGTGCAACATCGAATACTCTTGTTAAGCTCAAATTGACTAAAATCATGTGCAACATCGAATGAATCATAATATTGCAACTCATCGAATGAATGACTTAATACTCTAACAGCTATATGTTGTAGTTCAGGTGCACATGTCCCATAATGTATCCACCGGTCATTTGTATTAACTATAACTATATTCATGAAACCATCTTAATATAACAGAAATATGAAACATATATGAAATATATTTAGCAGGATTGGTTTACTGGACAACCTGTTAAGCTATATGAGTTCCAAAAAAGCCTCTTCTTGTTCATGATAAAGTAATAACTACAAAATAATAAATATGGTAAGACATACCACATATATGTAATTAATTGTAGATACCATATTCGGTCCAATACTTTAAATATACACATTTTATTTATTAACTCATTTACTAGTCTAAAACTATGTGTGATTTTTAAAAAAAATTCTAAAATAGATAAATAGCCCAAGAACTAAAAATGAAAAAAAAAGTGTCTAAGAACAAAAAATTAAAAAAAAGGAACAAAATGATTAAAAGAAAAAAGGTAAACCCTAATTTTATCTATAAATAATGAGTGAATCCTTCACTTGAGGGGCTTGATTTTGGAAAGAGGATAAGAGACTTTTGGAGTGAGGAAGGAGAGACTTTTGAGAGAAGGAGAGTAATCTTTTGAGAGAATGAGAGTGGTCTTTTTTAGAGAGAGAGAGAGAGGGGAGGAGAAGAGTTTACATTTCTATTCATCTTCTCTCATTCATTTTTTTAATGTAGTTTAAATTTCTTACACATTTGTCTAACGATATATATTGTTCATTGTTCTTCATATCATTTCTCTTTCATATTCATGTAGTTTATATTTATTTTTCCTTTTTCATATATAAGTGTTTGTTCCTCATTCTTCATCTTTTACTCTTAATCTTGAGTTTATTTTTATGCATTGTTAATTTTCTTACAAATTTGATAATGAGATATCTTTGTCATCAACTCAATCAATAAGTATGAGGATGAAACCTTTTGAGGGGTGTAAAAGTTAACTCAATGTGAATCAACCATTTAATGAGTTAAAAGTGTACATTGTATGTCAAAATCTTCTATGATAATTTTTCACACATAAAAATGTATAAAATAGAGAGTTAAACATCTATATAAAGATTATTCAAATATTTAAGCTTTAAATTTTTTTAATGTTCTCACAAGTATTTTATTTTTTAGATCTTGTTGCTATTTTAGTGACACTTATTTGAACTAATTTTTTTTAAAGGTTGATTCACGTTGAGTTCAATTTTGCACCCCTCAAAAGGCTTCATCCTCATACACATTGATTAAGTTGATGACAAAAATATCTCATTATCAAATTTGTAGCAAAATTAACAATCCATAAAAATAAACTCAAGATTAAGAGTAAAAGATGAAAAAGAATGTACAAACACTTATATATGAAAAAGAAAATAAAGAAATATAAACTACATGAATATGATAGAGAAATAATGAAGAACAATGAATAATGTATATTGTTAGATAAGGTGTAAGAAATTTAAACTACATTAAGAAAAAATAATGAGAGAAGATGAATAGAAATGTAAACTCTCATCTTCCTAATCTCTCTTTCTAAAACAGATCATTCTCCTTCTCTCAAATGATTACTCTCCTTTTCTCAAAAGCCTCTCCTTCCTCACTCCAAAATCAACCCCCCCCCCCCC